>JAMZAV010004423.1:0-53869 GCA_024449915.1 Sweltsa coloradensis
TCCTTTTGGGGAAACTCCTTGGGAAAACTATTTAAACTCTTTGGTGACAAATAATAAGTAATAAATGTTAAATAAAATAATAATAGTTTTTTAATTACTTTTAGGTGGCAGTGCATTAGAAACTTCGCGCGTCTTTTCGTTGCCATGGCAACGTTACTTTTGTTATAATGTAATTTCCATCTACACTACTTATCGGATCAAAATAAAATTAACATATTCGTGACCGGACGGACATTCTAAATGATTTGGCCACCTCAGATTTTGTCGCCGTTTAGTTAAAAAAAAAAAACTTTCGATTAACTTTAATGTAACTTTTTAACTTTTTGAACGATTTTGCCACAAAACTATTTTTTTACCAAATCATATCAAAATAGTACTAGTACTTGTAAAAGACAAAAAAATCAATTCACAAAAATAGGATATGTACTTTTGGCATCAGTAACTCTTGAAACATCCGAAACTATTATTTCGGAATTTACCAATTTAGAAGTTATAGAAGATGTCATGATCGTTATATTACATACATTATTAATATATATTATAATACTGTTTGCTGGTTACTCCACCCTGCAACAAACTTTAACTGTTCTTAATGTTGAAAATTAAATTTTCCTCTTTTTAATTTTTGTAAAAAGCCTTTGCCCTCCCAGTAGGTTTCACTTTTTTTTTTTTTTTTTACTTATTTCCTTTTATGTTTCTATAAAATATAGCCAGCGGTTTAGCCGAGGTCGTTTAGCCGGCTCCCTTTCGAACACCGAAGTTAAGCTACCTCGGGCGTGGTCAGGGGAAAGTGTGTGACCGCTCTGCCCTGAGACACACGTATACCGCTGGCTAGAGCAGACAGGGTTCGAGAGCTAGTGTAACGGTTTCGTTCTCCTCGACGTCTGCTCGGCATTCCGGGTTAGTGGAGGAACCTTTTGACTGTCAAAGTTACACCGTCCTTTCGGATGGGGCGTAGAGCCGTTGGTCCCCTTAGTACTTTTCGAAAGTAGTAGGCTACGTGCCGGTACTGGGTTTCCCCTCCTCCCCTCTGTTCATACTTCATCCTCATCTATCACCACTCATCGTCTCGAATAGCCAAAGTGCATTAATATGAGACGCTGAGCAATACAAAAATCAATCCAATCTATAAAATACATTTCTCGCGGGTACCTGTCCAGTTGTGACTAATTAGGCAAAGTAAAGAATGCTAGGAAGTAGGAATGTTGGTACGAATCTCACATCTCTTTCAATGTCTGTCATCCAATGTATTGACTGTTTGAGTATCCAGCTTATATAGGTCTAATATGTTGATTCAATTGATTAAATTTGGCTCTGTTATTTCAAATTTTTAAGTTTACGTTTTTGTGATTATGAGAAGAAATTAAACGAAATGACACATTTTACAACTGGCAATACTCTTTTGATTAAAATCATTATATTTTGCGAATGTTTTCAATATTTTTGAAACCAGAAATTTGAACAGTTAACATTTTTTTAAATTCAAATCTGCTTACTTGTATTAGGCTTTAAAGTATAAACTTATTTTTGACAGATAAATATTCTTTGACTCTACATTTTTTCCGTGTGTGAGAAGCGTTTGATGAGCTATGTTGTGTAGAAATTAAATATGAAAATCTTTATCTATGTCCAGGAAATAAATAAAGTAAATAATAAAAACCGTGTTATCATAGTGAGGTATAGTATACTCACGTTTAGAACTCTTCTCAGCTCTGTCTTGCTCAACGCCTCCTCGTTAATAGTCTTCTTCCTGCTAAACGTGGTGTAGACTGTGTCTAGGAAGTTCATGTTGACGTCAGCTGGGGGCTATCTGGAGCAGAGAATCAGGAAAATAGATGATACACAGGGTCTCCTTAATAAAAAAAAAACAATCGTTTTGTTATACGATATAGTTGAGTTAGTCATTCATGTTAAAACATAAGAACGAGGATATTTAAATAATTTTGGGATACTTACGAAATATTATAATACGCTTCCTCAAAGAGCTTTTTGACAGTCCTTATGTTTTTTGGTTGGAAAACTCTTTCTCATCACACTCGTGGTAGTTAGTAATATTTTTCAGGAAATTCTGTTTATGGCGAGGATTACCGGTATTTTAATATTATATATTGTAATTTTTAAAATATTGTACGAACGAGTCAAACAATTAGTTACTATTTGCTGCTTTTCATTCATTCATTCATTCATTCATTCACCACTCACACTCATTCATTCATTCATTCATTCTTTCTTTAATTAATTCAAGAAATCATTCAATCAAGAAATCATTCAATCATTCACTCTCATTCACTCACTCACTCCTTCACTCATTCATTCATTCACTCATTCACTCACTCACTCACTCACTCACTCACTCACTCACTCACTCACTCACTCACTCACTCACTCACTCACTCACTCACTCACTCACTCACTCACACTCACTCACTCACTCACTCACTCATTCACTCATTTGTTCATTGATTCATTCAATTAAATGATATGAACTGGCACCAACAAGCCTGCACAATGTAAAATTAACAGTAATTTTATTACCCTTATATTTTGCAAAGTTGGTAAAGTTTTAATAACTGCATTTTAAAACATGCGTTTAATTTTTAACGAAAGCAAAATAATAATGTGCCGTCAAGGTAGCTCAGATGCTAATGATTTACTACATTAGTGTAACGTTATGTAAAATGACCGCCCGTGCATATAGGGTAGCAACGATTAGCTTCATATGTCCCACCAAGACACGCAAATTTATCAATGCTAATATCTTATGTAGCCTAAGTACAGAACATGGTGGGAATATACATGTTTCATAAACTTTTGAATTCGCGTATTTTTTCCCAATGAGTTTAAAACACCATTTCATAGAAGTAAAAATTATATTTCTTTACATACAAATTTAAATACATCAATAACCACACAAAAACTCTTTCAATAGTAATAACCATTCTTGAAAAAAGGTACCTGACTTCTATTTGACTTGAAGTACTAGTTGCCTTGTGCTTGCTAGAAAGCTTAGAAACAAACAAAAACGCCAAACATATTCTCAAAAGAACTATTATTTGTTTTCTCTCAAAATACCGACAGGGCTAATGTAAGTTTAGAGAATTGTAAGGCACTCTTAAATTTCAAAAGAAACCGTATTTCTGATAGAAAGTGAATAATAATAATAAAAATAATAATAATAATAATAATAATAATAATAATAATAATAATAATAATAATAATAATAATAATAATAATAATAATGAATCAGGCACACAATAAGAAAAGGAATATTCACGTAAACTACATTGACTACAAGAAAGCCTTTGACTCAACACCACACACATGGCTTATTCAGATTTTACAAATATATAAAATCAACCCAATAATTGTAAACTTTTTGAAGACAGTAATGGAGACATGGAGAACAACACTAAAACTAAATATGAAAAACCAGCAGATAACTACAGATCCAATACAAATTAAACGTGGCATTTTCCAAGGTGACTCATTAAGTGCATTATGGTTTTGTCTGTCATTAAACCCACTGTCACATATGCTTAACGAATCGACATACGGATTTAAAATTAAGGACAATAATGTGGTATGTCACACCACTTCCCACCTATCCTACATGGATGACCTAAAGTTGTATGCATCAAATTTTGCTCAACTAAACAGTCTAGTCAATACAACATTAGAATTTAGTCAAGATATCTGCATGGAGTTTGGAGTAGACAAATGTAAGACGCTACATATCGAAAAGGGTAAGGTTACACAAGCAGAAGAGTTCCAGCTAGATGATGGAAATAGGATTGGAATAATGGACGATAATGATGTATACAAATATTTAGGATTCGCACAAGCTGCCAGAATTGAACATAAAGTTATGAAAGCAAAATTGATAGATACATACAAGAAACGACTAAAGTCTATCCTCAAGACGCAACTAAACGGTAAAAACAAGATCACAGCAATAAATACATATGCTGTACCAGTACTGACATATTCATTCGGAATCATTAAATGGACGCAGACAGACATCCACGCGTTGGAAATATTAACTCGTACTACACTTACCAAACACAGAATACATCATCCTAAATCAGCAATAGAGAGATTGCCACTTCCAAGAGAAAAAGGAGGACGGGGCCTAATTGATCTGAACAACTTATATTATAAACAAATAGAAATTTTAGAAGAAATACTTTTTTACAAAGAGCAACCAATCCACACTTCATAGGGCTGTAGTGCTAGCTGACAAATCATTAACTCCACTCAATCTAGCAAACGAAAATGTCAATCTACAAGGGAAACTCATAACTGACGCTTCAAAAGAGTTACGTCTCTCAGAAAAGACCCTACACAAGAGACATTATGATGAACTACACAAAGGTCACGTAGATATTAAAGCATCAAATAGGTGGTTAAACAACGGGGAACTATTTGGAGAAACAGAAGGTTTTATGATGGCTATTCAAGACAGAGTGATTGCGACGAACAATTATAAAAAATACATAATACAAGATGCGACAGTAAACGATCAATGTAGAAAATGTAGTGCAAGGGGTGAAACAATCGAACACATCATATCCGGGTGCAAGTCACTATGTCAAACAGATTACCTCTACAGACATAACCAAGTAGCTAACATTATTCATCAAAAACTAGCAATCAAGTACAACCTCATTGACACACACACACCTTACTACAAATACAAACCAGAGAAGTACTAGATAGTAAAGATTACAAATTATATTACGACCGCACAGTTATAACAGACCAAACGATACATCACAACAGACCGGATTTAATAATAATTGACAAGAAGAAACAAGAAACTACCCTTATCGACGTTGCTATCCCAATGTGCCATAACGTCGAGACCACGTGGAAGAAAAAAATTGACAAGTATAGTGAACTTGCAATTGAGATCAAGAAGATGTGGAAACAGAAAAAGGTAAATACAATCCCATTCATTATATCAGCCAACGGCATCATACCGAAGAAGCTACATGAAAGCATTAAACAACTAGATCTTCAACCCAATGTATACATCGAGACTCAAAAGGCAGTAATACTCAACACGTGTAGAATAGTTCGTAAATTTCTAAACTAAGAATGATACTTCGAGATTTCGAGACAGCTTCCATCCTGACATGGTTTTCGTGGTTTCCCATAGTCCGAAGAGCAAATGCTAGGATGGCGACGAGAAATCGGCCACGACCGTACACAGCAGAAAGAAAACATCATCTACAAACAATATTAGAATTTATAAATGACTTATTTTAGTTAGAGTTAAGACAAAAGTAATAATGTATGTAATAGGTACAATGGAAGTACTTGACGTAAGTCCGTACAACATGTTAGCTCCGGTTTTAACCGAGTTTGTATGAAATACATCCAAAAAAATAATAATAATAATAATTAATATAATAATAATAATAATATAAATCAAATCAATGGGTCCATCATTAACAAGGTCAAGTTATCAAGAAGAAAATTAAGAATATTTATCCGGAAAGATCTAATAAGTTGCTGGAAGTCTAAACCTTTGCAGGGGAACAATATATTACACGCATGGGGGCAACCACATATTGACCAAGATCAAACCAATAAGTGGCTGGGCAGAAGTAATCTCAGGGTGAAACTGAAAGTCTTATTGTAGCTGCACAAGATCAAGCCTTAAGAACAAAAAGTTACGAAAAAAGAATTCTTTAAACTCGACGTTGATGACAAGTGTCGTTTGTGTAAGCTTTATGAAGAAAGCGTGGAGCACATTATTTCTGGATGTCCGGTCTTAGCAAAAAACGGAATACATTGATCGACATGATAAGGTTGGGGCATATTTGCATTGGAACATTTGTAGAAGTTATAACATCGAAACTTCTGACAAATTATACATGCATAAACCAGAGCAAGTAGTTGACAATGGTAATGTGACCATATTGTGGAATGAGCAAATAATCACTGATCGAAAGGTTCTTCACAACAAACCAGACATAGTTGTTAAAAACAAAGAGACTCAAAAATGTTTGATCATCGATGTAGCTATTCCATCAGACCGCAACATAGTATTAAAGGAAGCAGAGAAACGCACAAGATATCGAGACCTACAAATAGAAATTCAACGAATGTGGAATGTCAGTTGTAAGGTTGTTCCCATTATTATTGGAGCTTGTGGGACAATTGGAAGAAGTTTTGAAGAGAACCTCCAACATATCTCTGGCAATCACTGGACTCCAGAGCTTCAAAAGGCAGCATTATTAGGAACCGCCCATATACTACGCAAAGTTTTAGTATGAAGAAATTGTTTCAGTTATTTCTTGTATGTATTGTATTTTGTTAATGGCATGTATATTTAATTGTTTTGTAATAGGGGTTTCACCTTAGAGGTGTGGTTCATCTCTGGTGAAAGCTCTAAAATACCCATTATGCAATGTTCATATTGGTGAATAAAAGAAAATAATAAAAATAATATAATAATAATAATAATAATAATAATAATAATAATAATAATAATAATAATAAAAATAATAATAATAAATTATAATAATTGTTCTTTTTGAACCAGATTTTAATTGAATAAATAAATAAATAAATAATAAATAAATTGTATTGTGTTGTTGTATTGTGTAATATGTCTACCCACTCAGTTATATAACTGATTTTCAGTGGGGGACAGTAAATCAAAGCGATCAAGCCAATCTTGCAATGGGATAGACGTTAAATAAATAAATGAAATAATAAATTAATTACAAATAAAAATTTCGGCAGACTGTGATTCAAGGCTGCACTTCGCTCTTATACTAACTTCCCAAATTTTCCTTATTTTTCGACAATATTCCGACTTAGTTACGTCGTACAATATATTATTCGGCGTCAATTAAATACTTACATTCTTCCTTATAATATGTACTGAAACCCTGTCTCATAAATAAAATAATGCGTAATTTGTCTGTGATAATTTTTCAATTTAAATGCCTGTCTTCACTTTCCTTTGCAACTGAATGCCACCCCCAACTAACGATGCAAACAGCATTTTAAAAATTGTGTAGGAGAGGATGAAAGTGTTCAACAAAACGTCAAATGATGCACAGTGTACACCATATACATTACACATATACACATAATATACATATAATTATTATAACTAGGCCTAAGCATGTTGGTTAGTTATAATAAATTTGTATATAATTTGTTGGACATAACTTTATATTAATATTATATACCATGTTGTACACAATTTGTCGGTTTGTTGAACACTAGCACTTGGATGCGAATAATTGTCACTTATATATTATATCTGTATAGTAATTATTGTTTTCATCATTATTGAATCACAGTGCAGCTGTTAACCTTGTCTTTGAAACTTTTGCAATAATTTCTAATGCTGGCGTGTTGATAAACAACAAGAATACAAATGTGTTTATTTATTCAGTTAAAGAAGACGATTGCCAGCGAAAACCTGTTTGGCTCTCATTCAAAAATATAATAAATAAAATCGATCCACGCATAAGATGCATCGTTATACTATTTTCTTATTTCATTAACGAGCCAATTTTCATTACACTTATATTTATATTTGCCACAAGTTATAGCAATAGCATAAAGCATAACACATGTAAAATTACTTCAGGTTAAATTATTAATTAAAACATAGGATTTAAATAAAATTATTCAAATGGTTTCAAACCTGCAAATTGTTTATTACGCATACAATGCGCAAATAGACGGCAAAGTATACCCATTGAAAATATCTTTAAACTGCATAAATATGAAACGCAAAAATGTACACCACAAATTTTAAACCCCTGTTTGTAAATAAGCCGTACCGAACATAACATTTCAAAATTAAAATCTGATACACAACTATGGTCAGGTAAGATAGATGAATTGTTATTTTCCGCCAATATTTTTTCAGTGGAGAATCTTCCAAGGTCAAAGGGCAGAAAGGAAGTCTCAATTATATTTCTAATGGGATTTTTTTGCGATGGGCCTAGCTCTAAAATTACAAATTTCGATGATTTTCCCCGGGTCATGGTGATCCCGATTTTTTTCTTTTACTTGGTATATTTGGTACAGCGGGTAAATACACCTGTAATCTGTATATATTCTCAGGTCAAACTAGTAAATCTTTCATTTACCGGTATCTCCCGTTTAAATGGATAACATTCGTTAACATTAATTGTTTGCTTCGTTCGTATTGCTATTAAAAACATCACAACAGATATAATTAAAATTGCGTGCAATACTTGCCTTCTAAAAAAAAAATAATAATAATAATAATAATAATAATATATAATATAATAATAATAATAATATAATAATAATAAGGGAGAGTCTCACGGGAACCAAATCCTAAATGATCCAAATCTCACGGGATCCAAATGTGCTTATTTAAAAATTATATTTTAATTGTGAATTTATTCTGTCTCACGGAACTAAATCCTAAATGATACAATTCTCAGGGGATCCAAATTTTAGTTTGGATCCCATGAGATTTGGATCAAATGGGATTTGGATCCCATGGGACAAATATATTTTATTTATTTGGATCCCATGACACAAATTTATTCTATTTATTTGGATCCCATGAGACAAATATATTCTATTTATTAATAATTAGCTGAAAAATACGATTTTATTATCGTCTCATGGGAACTAAATTCATGGTCATTGCAGTTGGCTCCACCCTCAACAATGTGTATAAACTATTGTCTTCATGAAAATTCACCAGATCTGTTGGCGGAAAAATATTGCAAATCCGGTTACCAGCGCGAAATTTGGCATAGACGTAGATATAATAATATCAGAATTAAAAATAAGCCGGGAGGAATATACATGCTTCACTCTTAAATTCCACTAAATCACCCCCTAAAATTGAAATAATTCCTAGCTCGAACCCAAAATATTATTTTTGATTCAAATTACTAATTAAAATTGTGTATAGATGTGGATTCACCCAATCAACCCATTATTATCTCCTCAACTACATTATTTCAACTCCCACCCCTATAGTAGTTTATATTATTACTACCTTGATTTTCAGCACTCGGCCAGTGAGGCACCTTGAGCAATCAATATGAATTCGGCACGAAGGTACATTATAATCTGAAAAATATATCCGCCGGGAGGCAAGCAATATTTTACCCCCTTTTGTTCCCTACCAACCTTAACATAAGGTTTGGTTTTATTTGATACAAATTGAATAGGTATTTCAAATGCTTATTAAAATTATGTGTCAGTATATTCAAGACAAGTCCAATTAACAAAACATTCATTCCAAAGACCAGATTTGTCCACCCCCACCTCTAATAATTATACTTTTAGTGACAAACAGTGTAAAGTAAGTTACCAGCATGGAATTTGGCATGGTGGTAGATAACAATATAAGAATTGATACTCCGTTTGTGAGGCAAACGATATATCACCCCTATCTGCCTTCCATCCATTACACTTGGGAAGGGTATTACAGGTTGATTCTAAACATTATTGAGTATTGATATTTTTTTTTTTATATCCTTCCCCATTTCCAAACTAGTGTTCAGGTTGGGGGGAGCGTTTTGCTCCATTTATTCAAGCTATTTTTGCTCTTAGCTGCCGGTTAGCCAAACCTGACACAACTACTTCAGCCTCCTCTTCATCGGACAACTCTTCCAATATCCTGCTGCATTTTTACCAAGTCTCTCCATTTCTTCCCATCTTCCCACCATCTTCCCAATTCTACATCTACCCAAGATACGTCTCTCTCTTCTACGCTTTGTTTAATTTGGTCTATCCACCTATCTCTTGGTCTTCCTACTTTTCTTTTATTCCCTGTTAACCTTGCAAATTCTCTTCTTGGTATTCTTTCATTTTCCATCCTTTTCATGTGTCCAAACCATCTCAGTCGCTCCCTTCCAATACGCCCCAAACTTTCAACACCCAGTTCCTTCCTTATCACACTACTTCTCACTTTATCCTTTTAGTTTAACCCCAATACACTTCTAAGAAATTTCATTTCTGAGGCAACTAGACGATTTTCACATTGTTTTCCCAGAGTCCAGGTCGCTGAAGCATACGTCAGTATTGGGACGAAATATAGTTTGTAAAGTAGCAGCTTGCATTTTCTAGGCATATCCTCATTCCATAACAGTTTCCTTACAGATTGGTAGAAACCTTCTGCTAGGTTAACCCTTCTAGATATTTCTTGGTCAATTTTAGCGTTACTTACCCTAACATACTGCCTAGGTATTTAAACTCTAAACTTTCTCCTTATCTCTTTGCCTCTTAAACTATTTTCTCTCTCCTTCGGCCGATACTTCTTTGCCATTATCAGTTGCTCACTCTTACTTTGACTTAACTTCATGTTGTTTGCTTCTGTAACCTTACTCCATGCATCTACTCTTACGTTGCACTTCTTCATGAGACTCACCCCATACAACAATATCATCTACAAAGATCATTGTTTTCGATGATTGGTCTCTTTTTCCCGGCTCTACTTCTCTGAGCATAGCATCCATCACCACTATAAATAAAAGTTGGTGACATACACTGCCTTGCCTCAGACCACACTCCACCTTGAACCATTCAGTTCTTCCATGGCATGTTTTGTACACAACTCTTTCCATTCACGTGCATTGGTTTTAATACGTTTCTATAAGGTCATTGTCTACATTAAACGCCTGCAAGGATGCCCAAACTGTATCCCTTGGTACAGAGTCATATGCTTTTTCAAGATCTAAGAACACCATGTTCATGG
This sequence comes from Sweltsa coloradensis, assembly GCA_024449915.1. Classification (NCBI taxonomy): domain Eukaryota; kingdom Metazoa; phylum Arthropoda; class Insecta; order Plecoptera; family Chloroperlidae; genus Sweltsa; species Sweltsa coloradensis. The sequence goes on from JAMZAV010004423.1 coordinate 10,721, forward strand.
ATTCGTCCTCCTCCCACCGACCTTCCATTATTTGACGTACAGCAAATAAGAGATCTATTGTGGATCTGCCAGGTCTACAACCATACTGTTCCTCTCTCAGCAACAATGCACACATGATCTCTTAACCGTCTCTCGAGCACTCTCTCGTACAGTTTCGCACCCTGACTCATGAGTGATATGCCTCTGTAGTTCTTACAAACCTTGCGATTTCCCTTCTTAAAAATTGGTACAATCACACTTTTAGTCCAGTCATCTGGGATTTATTTATACTTCCAAACTGAATTTACTACTCTCCACATCCATTTCTACTCCACTCTTACCTGCTGCCTTCAACATCTCAACTGTAACTTCATCAGCTCCTGGGCTTTTCCATTTTTTCATCCGTTGATTGATTCTTCTACTTCGAGTCTTGATATTTCAGTTTCCACAATTTCCTCTTGCTGCTGAATGTTCACTTTTTCCTCATTTTCATTTAATGTTCGTACACTATTCACTTCTCCTAAACTTCCCTCATTACCTTCTCCAACATTAAGTAAATTCTTAAAATATTGATACCATTCCTCCTTTAGCTTGCAAGGGTCAGTAATCAATTCACCATTTTCATTTAACATGAAGTTCTGCACTTCTTCATTTCTCCGCTTCCTTTTAATTAACCCATATAACATCTTCTTATTGCCATGATAATCTGCCTCCCATTTATCCGCAAAAACCTTCATCGATTTCTTTTTCTCATTTTCTATGACTCTTTTTACTTTATACTTACACTGATGGTATAATTTTACATTTTCTTCAGACCTGTATTTCTCTTAACCTTCCATGCTTCCTGTTTTTCTCTTATAACTTTTTTACTTCTGCATTCCACCATGGAGTTTCCTTTCCTCCTTTTCCCTTTAGGTCTACCACACACTACCTCAGCACTGGACACCAATACATTTCTCATTGCATTCCACTCTTCTTCTACTCCCAATAAAGTACCAACAGGTAATTTCTGCATTACCAAACTTTGATATTCTTTCCTCAAATCATCCTGTTGGAGTTTCCACACTCGTATTCTTGTATTCTGTTTTGTGGGTGGGTTTCTTGGACGAACTATATCGAGAGATGCAACCAATAACCTGTGGTCGCTATCTAGAGATATATTTGGATATACCCTAACATCATTCACCATTTTCATTACTTCTTTGCCAATACAAAAGTAGTCAATCACTGATTTATGTCCCCATCCCATGAGTATCTTGTTATTTGGTGGGAGGTCCTCTTTTGAAACCAACTATTGGCTATTTTTAGCCCGTTCCTAGCACAAAAACTGAGCAGATTTTCCCCTTCTTGGTCTTTTTCGCCATATCCAAAGGGCCCAAAACATCCTCGTTGCTTATACGGCAATTGCCCACCCTTGCATTCATATCTCCCATTATTATTATTTCACCAGTACCATTACACATTCCTTCAGTTCCTCCAACCATGCATCTTTTTCACTTTTTGAGAGACCTCCTTGGGGAGCATAGCATTGTATGATTATTAAATTGTTCTTTTGTATGACACAATTTCAATTTAATAATTCTGTCACTAATGTGTGTAATATCCACAATGTAATCTGTGATAGCTGGACTCAGAACAAAACCCACTCCATTTTTCCCTGAATTTCCACCAGACCACACCAGTTTGAAATCACCTCTTAGTTTTTTTCTCACCCTCTTTCTTCCATTTTGTCTCACTCAGACCCAATATATTCTAACCCTTTACTCTTCATTAAATCAACTATTTCTTCCACTTTTCCAGTCAAAGTGATTATGTTTAGAGTGCCAAGCTTGATTCTTTTGCCGTTATTTGCATTAGGTTTCGTTCTCCTATTATCTTCAAACCTCGATGTTATCTCAATACATTCATTAGGTTCCTTTTCGTTCGTAATTTCTTGTTATTTGTTTATTCCGTTTAATGTCATTATCATTTTGTATAATACCTCCTTCAGTTAAAAGATCTTCCACTGGCAATGTTATCTTTCCCTCTTCCAAATAATACCTCCTTCAGTTAAAAGATCTTCCACTGGCAATGCTATCTTTCCCTCTTCCAAAATAGTCTGGTTTGAAAAAATGTAGGTTTACTGCTGATCCCAAAACCCATTCTGTTTTCTCTGATATACTCAAAAGGTGTTTTTCGGCTTTCGTGGTATTTTCCCTGCTTGTATTGAGCCAAATACTGAAATCCATTTGAGTAGTTATTCCTTATGCACCTGTCTTGAATCTGGATAAACTCAGCCCAAATGTTTCCACGAGTTCTCTCAGCTCCCCATTCAACCATCTTCCTGCCCCCTGCAACCCACACATTTTAACATGTGTTTGTGGACCATATGCTAATGTTACTACTATCAGTAGTTCTTTCGCGTCTGCCATTATCATCTCCCTGTTTCGAGCACCCCGTATTATTCAATAAAATTACCTTTTAACATTTTTTCGGTCCAATCAACCAAATCTCCCTTCCACAAACACGTTTTATCCAACCCCAACCCAAATAGTAAATTTTCCTGACTATAGCACTCTTAAGACATTTTTGAAATTATATCACTCGATATGTGAACATAATTCGTTACCAAAATTTGTAATAATAATAAGACATTTTAATTGTTTCATTGACGTCGACAATCCTGACTGAAACATCTACCGAAGAAAATTTTAAACCTTTTTTCGTCTTTTCGTCACCCAAATTTTTTGGTTTTAAAAAACAATGGATTTTTTAAAGATGATTCCCAATTCTAGGAACCCCAAAAACCTAACAAGCACCGCAGTCAATTTTGGGGCGGTGCGCTAGTACACCAGGCCCCTTTATTTTGCTCCCGGGAGGGGAGCTTTTTCCGAGGTTTTAAACCCACCCACATGGAATGTGAAATGAAATTAAAAAAACTCCCAAACCCGGGGGAAATTTAGGAAACATGACAACACAACCCAATTTTAATTGGGTACGAATTTTCCCTTCGTATTTTAAAAAAAGTGGGTTTGAAAACCGGGTCAAATCAGTGTGGTTCAATATGTCGTCTAGTAAAAATTTGTCGGTTTTTTGGAAACCCAAACGATTTTTCCCCAAAAATTTGGGCACTACAGGTTAAAAACCTCAAAATGAACGTAAAGAATTTTTGTAAAATAAACTTTTTTTAAAGAAAAATTTTTAAAAGGGTTTAATTTAAGTTGCAAAAATTGAATTTCTTATATAACCCCTTTTTTAAGTTTTTTCAGGGTTTACAATTTTTTTTATTTTTTCTATTGCCCCCTTTGTTGGTAAAAAAATTTATATTTCAAACCCTTGTAAACACCACTAAGTTAATCTAGCCTCTAGCGGGGGGCGAAAATTGGGTTTCAAATTCCCACCAATTTCTAAAAATGAAGGAATTTTTTAATTTAAAAGCAATTCAATAAAAAAAAACAAAAACTTTTAAACCCCCAGGGGGTACATTTTTAAAAAGAAATTTCATTTCCCCTACCCTGGGGGAAAAAAATCGGGAATTTTTTTTTTTTTTTTTTTTTTGGGTGTCTTTTTAACCCACGTTTCCGGGCCAAAAACCGATTTTCCGTTTCCCGATAAAAATTCTGAAAAATTGGGAAAGTATCGGTTTACCCGGGATCGTGTTAAAAAAACACAAAAAAAAATACAATCAAAAAAAAGAAAAACTTTTCCCGGATTTTTTTCTCCGGTGTGTAAAAGGGAAATTTCGCTTCGCTCTTTCCAAAAAAAGGGCCGTAAAATTGCTTTTTTCATGGGGGAAAAAATTTTTTCCCGTTTCCCGTTTCAATTTCTCCCCCGGATAATTAATTTAAAAAATTTAAAGGTTCTGGGAAAAAAATCATTCCCTTGGGAAATTAAAAAGCATGTTTTTGGGGCAGCCCTTTTCGTTTTTCCCAAAAAAAAACTTTGAAAAATTTTCATATCAAACAGAATCGTTTGATCAGATTTTGGAAAGGTCAGGGAAAGTCAAGGTTTTTAGATTCTCATGTTTTTCATTTTCAAAATCCCCTTTCAACATTTTTCCAAAAATCTTTAGATTGTTTGGGTTTTTCTGAAGACGAAATGCCCCAAAAAATTTCCCCCCCCAAAACCCCACCAGGGCGAAAGTTGTCCTCTCTTTTGAAGGGCCTCATTTAATTTGTAGCCTTTTTGGAAAACCCAAATTCAAATCAAAAAAATTTAAAGTGGGAAGGGTCCCACAGGGGCATTAAACATCAATGTATAAAAAGTAAATTCTGAAATTAGAGAGTTTATGCACAATTTGAAAAGATGCTAACTTTTTACATAAGAAAACCGACGGAATGTTCTGACACGGTTTCCCTTTTTAAAAAATTTTTAAAATAATTGGAAAGCTTTAGCGAGGGGTCAGCGGCAAAGGGGGGGGGAAAAGTTTCATTTACTACACTGGAAAAAAATCCGGAATTTTTTTTTTTTGGTTTTTTTATGTGTCTTTTAACACGATTCCGGCAAAACCGACTTTTCCGATGCGGATAAAAAATTTTAATGGGGCCTTCGTAAATCCTAAACTTAGAACTGCCACGTTTTTGGCCGAAATCGGGGAAATTTTTTCTCATAAAAAACCCCTTTTGGGTGTTTTTCGTTTTTTTTTAAAAATTTCTTGGGCTTACAAAAACTACGTTTTAAATCCTACTGTAATTTTTTTTTTCACAGAACTTTAAATTTATAAATTTAGATTTCGTGTAAATTTTGAGCGTTATCGAAAAATTTTTTTCTAATAAAAAATCGAATTTTACGTTTTTTTTTTCTTTTAAAACAGTTTTTTTGGGAACTTATAACCCCCTTTACATGTTTCTCCTTTTGTGAGGGTTTTTTTCACAGCCCCCTTTATTTTCATAAAATTAATATATTGGGTTTTTAAAATGAGGCAAAAAGAAAAATTATTTCTTATGAAAAATTGAAATTTCAGGGATTTTTTTCTTTTTTAAAAATTCGATTTTTTTAAAAAATTTTTTTAAATTTAAATTTTTTTTTTTAAATTTAAATTTTTTTAAAAAAATCTTCGCCTAATTTAATTTTTTTTTTACAGAAAAAACAGAAAATCCGCGAAAACACAAGCAGTAAATGCCCCCAATAACGTTTTCTCCAACAACGCGGGGGGATTTAAGCTTTTTCCTAGTTTAAAAAAACACTAGTTTCAATTTTTGGCAAATTAATTTTCATATACCCCCCAAACCTCCACGCCTTCAAAAAACTTTTCAACCAGCCGTAAGTCTTCGACCTCCATAAAAATTCAGCATCAAAAGACTTCAGCATTTTTTAAAATATGTTAAAACCTTTTGAAGGAAAGCCCTTTGTCTTATCTCAAAATTTTTTTTAATTTTTAAATCTGTGATCACTAACTTTAGGATTTTAACGTAATTTACTCACAAAGCTTTTTTGCATTAGTCTCTTTTTTCTTAAAAATTGTTCTTTATTCTTTTTCAAGAAAAATTCTAATTCTTTTTAATTTGTAAAAAAATTTTGATATTTCACATTTAAATTGATAATTTCAAATGTTTTTTAAATTTAAAAGTATTATTTTTTTTGGTTTTGGGTATTTTTTAATTTTTCCCTATAATGTTTTTTTTCTACCAGGGGGTTATGCTATGTTTTGGCACTTGTGGGGTTTTTGTACTCTGTTGTAATATCTTTCTTAAAAAATAAAAAAAAAAAGGCAAAAAAATTTTTTTAAAAATCGAAAAAAATCGTAAAATTTTGATTTTTATGAGAAATTTTTCGTTTGCGCCCCAAAAAACGTGGGCAGTTTTTAATTTTAAGATTTCAAAGGGCCTCCATAAAATTTCTTTGCAATTAGATTGGGGGTTTTAAGCCAAAATGTTTTAAAAAAAAACCGAAAATAAACAAAAAAAAATAAAGAGATAAAGGAAAAAAAAACTTTCCCAAAATTTTTTTATTCAGGTAGTAAAATTTTGGATCTTCCCCTACGCCCCACCCCAACAACCAATATGTGTACACCCAACTTTTTGAAAAAAAATTGGTTTAAACTTGGGAGTTTTTGGGAAAATATACCCAAAAATTTTTTTTTGTAATAAAAAATAAAAATTTTTTCCTCAGGCTAATGGTACAAACGGTAGCCTTTTTTTTTTCCCCCCAAAATTAAAAAAAGTTTTTTTCCCATTTTTTAGCGCATTTAACGGAAACCCTTCTGCGATCAAAGAAAACGAAAAAAAAATGAACGAGAAGTGGACCATTTAAGAAAATTTTTTAAAACCCAAATCAAAAATTTTTTCCCGTTTTAAAACCAAGTGATGTGGGAATTGTAAAATGTGTAAGTGCAATTTACAAAGGAAAATTCCCGGGGGAATTAAATTTTTTAACTCACTTTGGGTTTCCCCCCCCCCCCTTTTTTCGCTGCCCACCCCTCGCTCCCCCCCCCCCCCCCCGGCCCAAAATTTTGGGGGGGGGGCTTGCCCCCCTGATCCCCCCCCAAAAAGTCTTACGCCGCGGGTTGCCCAATTTCAAACGCCAAATTTCCCCGGGCGTGGCCCAGGGCCCAGGGGGGAGGGGTGGTGAACGCTTTTCCCCCTGAAATCCCGTATATAGTGGCCTCAACAAAAGCAAAAAATTGCTCAAAATTTTTTTTTTAAAGAAAACCATAAAAACTTTGTCTACTCTATTCTTCCCCGGGTAGCTGGCGGGATTTTGCACACAGAAGAGCTTATGATCTAGTAAAATTATTTTTGCTTGCGTTGGTAAGAATTTCTTTTTTCAAAACAAAAAGGGGCGACTTTCCTTTTTCCCGCGCTTTTAAATAAAAACCCCCACCAAAAAAAAGCAAATACTGGGCAAGCAAGCAGTATTTATAGTAGGGTAGTACTTAGTAGTAGTAGTAGTGCAGTAGGATTTAGTAGGGTAGTAGCACAAACACATAGTTCCCGCTGGCTAGAGCAAATGGAGAGTTAGAGGCTAGTGCAATGGTTTCCCTTTCTCCTCGGGGCCTGTTTTGGCATTTGGATTAGTGGAGGAACCTTTTGACTTAAAGGTGACCCCCGGTTTTTCGGATGGGACGAAAACCCCTTTGGTTAAATTGGGGTATTTTTAAAAAAAAAAGGAGAGGCTAAGTCCCCGGTACCAAGTTTCTCCCCCCCCTTTAAATAAATTCATCCATAAACCCCAAAAATTATCACCATCTCACCCGTCGAAATACCTTTACGCATTCATATGAGACGTAAAAGAAAAAATTTACAATCAATCTTCAAAATACACATCAGAAAAAAAGGCCAATTTCCCGGGTTTGCCCCGGAAAGTGAAAATCGCTAGTATTTGCAGGTTTTTGGGGTTTACACAAAATCCAAAACAGTAAAAACATTCTAAAAAAAAAAATACATTTCTATAGGTATGGATTTCTTTTTTCCGTCATTTTTGCCCAAATTTGGGGGATCCCCAAATTTTGCGAAAAATTAGAATTAGCCTCATTATTTTCCAAAATTTTCCTCATTTTTTATTAAAAAATTTTAATCTCAAGGGAAACCCTTAATCTTTTTGGGGAAAAGTGAAAACACGCCATTTCGTAAAAATGTTACGCTAAAAAATCAGGCGTGCGTTGTTTTGGGACGTGGGGAAAAACCAAGCAAAAGAAGATGTACTATCCCTTTTTATACGCTTTTGGGCGTTACCTTTAAAACCGACCATTCTACGGGTTAAAAAATTCAAAAAATTTAAAGGGGAGAAAAATTATTCAAATTTATCAAAAATTTATTGGGAAAAACTTTTTTATTATGGGCTCATAGGCAAAATTCTCATGGGAACTAAATTTTGTTTTTTAATTTAAAATATAACAGTTTTAAATCGGGGGGGGTCTGCTCGTTTTGGACCCCCTAGAATTTATTTCCCATGAGACGAAAAATTTTTAAGTTATATTAAATATTGATAAATTTTTAAAATTTTTTTAAAATTTAAATTTTTTTTAGTTCCCATGGGGATTTGGTTAAATGGGATTGGATCTTTTGGGGTTTTGGATCCTATAAAACCCAACCCTTTGACCACAAGGGAGAGTCTCAGGATCCAAATCCAAAAATGACCCAAAATCTCACGGGATCCAAAAAAGGGCTTTTTTAAAAAAATTATTTTTTAATTTTTAAATTTTTTTTCTGTCCGGGGGGAAACTAAATCCAAATAAACAATTCTCACGGGGATAAAAATTTATCTTTTGAATACATGAGATTTGGATCAAATGGGTTTTTGGATCCCATGAGAAAAAATTATTCATTTTATTTGGATCCCATGAAAAAATTTTTTCCATTTATTTGGGATCTATTGAGACAAAAAATTTCATTTTTTTGGAAATCCCATGAAACAAATATATTCAAATTTATTTGGATCCTTTGAAAAAATTTATATCTATTTTTTAAATAATTAGAAAAAAAATTACGTTTTTTATCGCCCCAGGGGAACTAAATTCACGGTCATTGCAGTTGGCTCCCCCTTTACCTTACCGCCTTATGTGTATACACTTTTTTGTCTACGTAAAAATTCACCAGATCTTTTGGCGGAAAAAAAATATTGAAAATTTCCGTTCCCCCAGACAAAATTTGGCATGGGGGATAATAAAATAATATCAAATTTAAAAAAATAAGCCGGGGGGCATTACATGCTTCACCCCCTTAACATCCCTAAATCCCCCCCAAAATTTGGGGAAAAAAATTCCATAGCTCGAACCCAAAAAATTTTTATTTGTTTAAAATTTATTAATTAAATTTTTAAATGTATTGAGGGTTTTCACCCAATCGCCCATACTCCCCAACAAATTTTATTCAACCCCCCCCCCTTATAATATGTATTTTAAATTTAAAACCCTTGAATCCAGCACTCGCCCGGGGGGGGGGGGAGGCCCCCTTGAACAATCAACAGGGAAATTTGGCACGAAGGTTCTTTGCTCTTTTGACAATTTCTCAGGAATGTAAATTTTCTTATTAGTTAAATAAAGAATAAAAATTTAATAAAAATCTAAAAAATTAATCCCCCGGGGAGACAACGAAAAATTTCACACCTTTTTTTCCCCAAACCACCCAAAACTTTGAAAAGGGAAAGGTTTTTGGGATGGGGGCGAAGCAAAGTTTTCCATTTCACTAAAATGGAGAAAAAAACCCGGGAAATTTTTTTCTTTTTTTTGGTTTTTTTTGTCTGTCTTTTTAGCACTATTCCGGTAAACCATACTCGAAGGGGGATTTAAATTTTTTGGAACGCCCCTTTTTTTTAGGGGCAATCAAAAAAAAATTTCTCGTGAAAAAACGCAATTTTTTAATTTTTTTTTTTGATTTTTAAAAACCCTTTTCCCACTTATAACACCTTTATGCCTTTATTCGATTGTTTTAGATTTTTAAAAAACCTACATTTTATGAAAATTATTAAAATTCGTTTTAAAAAATTTGAGCGAAAAAGAAAAAAATTATTATTTTGAAATTTGCAATTTTACGTTTTTTTTTTTAAAATTTAAAAAAATTTCTTCGACTTTAAAACCCCACGGGGTTTATCCGTTGTAATTTAGCGGCGTTCCACTTGACCCCTTTTGGCTGGAATGTCTTTTTTTTTTTTTTTTCTTGTTACTGCTTCGGGACTGTCCGCACGTTTTTTCTGAAGACCTGAAATTTTTGGGACAAATGTAAAATACACCCTTTGGGGGGTTTTTTTTAGTTTTTGAACAAAAACCGACGTTGGTTTAAAAAAATAAAAATAAAAATTTTAAAAAATAAATGTTTTCCCCTCGTTTGAAATTTTTCAGGGTCAATAAATACACTATTTTTCTCCTTTTTTTTAAAAAAATTTAAACTTTTTAAAAGGGGCTAAAAACCCCCAAAAAAAGTTTTAAACCACGTGATCTAAAGGGACAATTTCTACCTTTAAAAGAATTGCTTAAAAAAATTTAACTGTAACTGTGATTTAAAACGAATTTTTTTTTTTTGATCCAGAAAAATTTGGGGAAAAAAATGGTTTTTTTTGGAAATTTCCTAAGTTTGGTTTAACCTGCTTTTTTTTGGTCCACATAGATAATAAGCATATACCAAAAATTAAAAAGCCCCCTTTATAAACACGTGTCTTTAAACTGTGCCCAAAAATACCCCAAACACGCCCCCAAAAAATTTCATTCCCAAAAACACACCCCATCTTGGTAATCAGCATATTTTTTAAACCCAAATACTTGCCCAAAAACCCCAAAACAAAAAATTTGAGAATTAACAGAAAAAGGCTGCGAGTACGGGCAAAATGGCCAATATTTTTTTGGGGTCCCCAAAACCTCCAAGGTCAAGGAGCATAAAAGACGTCCCCAGGTTTTTTTTTTGGGAGATTTTTGCCAATTGGGGCCCGGCTCGAAAAAAGTAAAGTTTTTACAATTTTTGGGAGGGGCAAGGTGGCCCCCAAAATTTTCTGTTTTTTGCTAAAATTTATTACTAGTTAGCCTGAAAGAAATATAAATTTTTTTAGTTTAGCGGTTAAATAAACCCCCTTTTAAACGGGCAATACCTTAACAACCCTATTGGTATGGAAATTATGGGAATGTCCCCTCTGGGTCCCTGTTTTCACGTACCGGTGCTCGCTTAACAAAGCGACGGGACTTGAGGGGTTTTTCCCGTTATTTTTTTACAGAACCTTTAAAGTTAGAATTCTTTTTTGGTGTGAAATTTTAGCGCAATTTCCCGGGAAAAAAATTTCCCCATGAAAAAAGGGCATTTTTTTGAAATATTTCTTTTACTTATAAAATCCTACAAAGCCTTTTTTCCTCTGGTAATGATTTTTTTTCAGAACCTTAATTTTATAATTTAAAATTGTGGTGAAAATTTAGGCGCAATTGAATATGAAAATTTTTCAATACAAGCAATTTTACGCTTTTTTCGTTTTTAAAAAAAAAAAAAAGCTTATCCAACCGCGCCGGAAAAAACAAATTTGGGGAACTTCCTAGTTTTATAGTAGGGAAGTATTAGTAAAATTTGTATTTTTTATTCCTTTGGAAATTTTTACATTTGTTACGGGGGTTTGTCGACCCGTTTCCTTTTTTATTTGTCGACATCGACCCAAAAAATTTTGAATGATTCGGACAAATTTTTAAAAAGGGAAATTTCAAAAGTTAAATTTTTTTATGTCAAAACTTTAAAGTCCCAAAAAAACAAAAAATTTATTCCAAAGCCGGATTTTTCCACCGCACCCCTTTTAATTTCCCTTTTAGTGAAAACACTGTAAAATAAATTTTCAAGCATGAAATTTTTGGGATTGGGGTTTGACGTAAAAAACCCTTGGTACAAATTGGGGTTTTTTTCGAAAAAAACAGGCTACGGCCGGTTTCGGGCTTCTCCCCTCCCCCACTAAGACTTCTTCTCCCCCATCTTTCCCCCCTCAAAGTCGCGAATAGCCTTAGGCATTTATAAAAGACATTTAAAACCAAAACTATCAATCCCTTTTAAAAAAATAAAGGGAAAAGCTCAGTTGGCGCGTTGATAAACGAGCCGTGCTAAGGGAGGGCCCCCATTTCACAAATTTTTTAATTTTAAAAATTTGCCGGCGTTTTTGCTGTCCCGGGGCAAGTTTTTAAAATTTTTTATTATTGCCCCAAGGGTTTGGGGGAAACCCGTGGGTAAACCTTTACTTTGTGGTAAAATCCACCCGGGGTCCCAGAGGGGGCCCAAAATTTGGGATATTTTTTTTGGGAAAACCCATTTTAAAAAACTTTAATAACAAAAATAATGCTTCCCCCCGATAGTATTTTTATTACTTCTAGGTGGCAGTGCATAGTGGCCCCAAACTCGTGCCCTCTTTTCGTTGCCCCTGGGAAAGTTACTTTTACTAAAAGGAAATTTTCCCTCAAACCCCACTTATCGGGTTCCCAAATAAAATTAACAATTTTGGGGACCGGAAAGGGAAAATTCTTAAAAAGAAATTTTGGGCCCCCCAAATTTTTTCACCGTTTAGTTAAAAAAACAAAAAAAAAATTTATTAAATTTAACCCTAACTTTTTAACTTTTTTTAAAAGATTTTTCCACAAAACATTGGGAAACAATCCAGATAGAAGCTTGCGGATGGTTTAATTTCAACCAAACCCAAATCCCCCCGTTTTGAAAAGTAATGGCGAACATTTCCAAAAAACCCTTGCCTTTTGGGAACTTTTCTTTTGTTTAAAAGTAATTTTTCCCTCAACCTACTTTTTCGGCAAAAAAAAAATTAACAATTCGTGACCGGACGGACCTTTTTTAATGAAATTTTGGCCCCCCAATTTTGGGGGGGGGCCGTTTTCTTTTAAAAAAAAAATTTTGATTAAATTTAAAGAAAATTTTTAACTTTTGAACGATTTTGCCACGAACTAATGGCACTCAATCGAGAACGAAGCTTGCGGATGGTCAAAATTTCAACTCGATCCGAGCCTCTGTTCGAACATTATGGCGAGACATACAAACAAACAACAACAAAAAAGAGTGACTATTTTTTCCGGCAGAGTCAAATGGAAACGCTCGCTTCGCTCGCTTGATTACACATCTGCAAAAAACCCATCTAAAACAATAAAATTCTGGTTTGTCCAGGAAATGTGGATATATCGCTAGTCTTGCAGGTATTGGAGGTACACAAAATCCAAAATATGTACTTCTTATTTCGTCAGTTGGACCACCAATTAGAAGTACATTATTTGTACTTTTATTTCCTCATATGTTTTCATTAATTTCATCCCAATGAAAATCTATCGTGTAAGCAAAGTGAAAAATACGCACGCAAACAAATCAGGCGTGCGTTGCTTCGGACGTGTGGGAACCAAGGTGATAGCAGATGTAGTATACCGGTATAGCTGCTGCTATGGGCGTTACCTTTGAAACCGAGCTATTCTACTGGTCAAATTTCAGCGTATTAGATGAGACAAATATATTCTATTTATTCATAATTATTGGGAAAATACGATTTTATTATCGTCTCATAGGAACTAAATTCTCACGGGAACTAAATATTTGTCATTTAATTAAAATATTACAGATATATTCGCGTCTGCTCGATTTGGAGCCCATGAGAATTTAGTTCCCATGAGACGATAATATTATGATATAATAACATATTAAAACCATATATAATATATTTAAAAATTATTTATTTAGTTCCCATGAGATTTGGATCAATTGGGATTTGGATCATTTGGGATTTGGATCCCATGAAACCATCCATAATAATAATAATAATAATAATATAATAATAATAAATAAATAAAAAATAAATAAATAAATAAATAAATACATACATAAATAAATAAATAAATAAATAAATAAATAAATAAAAAAAAAATACATAAATAAATAAATAAATAAATAAATAAATAAATAAATCCGTATTTAGAGTCTACCCAAGTCACATTTTTTGCGTGACAAATTTGATTAACTACCTGTGTGATCAGAAAGATTATATCTCTCGGAAAATAAAAACCACTTTTGTAAATCAGTTTTTATAACTGAATATGATTGACGTTAAAGAAAAGACTTGCTAAAAGTTAGTTGTGGAATCTATTATGTATTTCGTAAAAAGTATCCCAGAAACAGCTATATTCCTTTGGGTGCGGAAGCTCGGCGAGGGTGCAGTACTTTCCGACAGATAAATAAATACTTATTTCAGGCACACAGCCTGTCGCAATTTTTTTGTGCGAACCCTCAAAGTCCTCTGACATATTGTTTTAAATTTGTTAAATGTTTATAAAATTTGTGTGACAAAACGGAGTCAAAAAACAAACCAAAACAAGTCATGTACGAGAATTGGTAGCACCTTTCTGAGTATGCACAAAAAAGATTCTAGGCCTAATTGATGAAAAAATGTAGACGTATTATGAAAAGTACTAGGAAACGCTCAGTTGGACGCGTTGATAAGCGAGCACGTGCTATAGCTAGACCCACATTGCACTCAAAAAATAAAAAATTGCGACGTTCGCTGTCCACGGGGCCATGTTTCCAATATTATTCATTATTGCCAAGGTATTTGGGTAAACCCGTGGGTAAACCTTTACTTTGTGGATAAAATCCACCGCCATCTAGAGGACCTTGACATCATTTCCTTGGGAAAACTATTTTAACTCTTTGGTAACAAATAATACACTGCTTCCTCGATAGTATTTTGATAACTTCTAGGTGGCAGTGCATAGTGGCCAGAAACCTCGTGCGACTTTTCGTTGCCATGGTAACGTTACTTTTGTTAAAATGTAATTTCCATCTACACTACTTATCGGATCAAAATAAAATTAACATATTCGTGACCGGACGGACATTCTAAATGATTTGGCCACCTCAGATTTTGTCGCCGTTTAGTTTTAAAAAAACTTTCGATTAACTTTAATGTAACTTTGTAACTTTTTGAACGATTTTGCCACAAAACTAATGGCATTCAATCCAGAACGAAGCTTGCGGATGGTCTAAATTTCAACTCGATCCGAACCTCCGTTCGAACGTTATGGCAAGACATACAAACAAACAAAAAAACAATAAAACAAAACAAAACCAGTGACTATTTTTTCCGGCAGAGTCAAATGGAAACGCTCGCTTAACAAATGTACATTTTCGTCCGAATCGTAGCGAATTCCCACATGGTAATTTGATAGTCGTACACAAACAATGCCGTTAAGTAATTAGGTGTGTAAATTGATATGAATTGTCCTCACGTGTATGTCCTATATTAAGAGTAACTCAACCGTACAATACGAGTTTTGTGATAGCTTATCGGTCTACATAACCAACCATTCAAGAGCGATTTAAGCTTTCTGTGATAAGATAATATCTTAATCAACGCGTGTATTAATTATGGTTTTATCAGCTAGGTTGTAAAACTGATTTACTACGGAGTAAACGGATTTGTTCGAGTTACAGAAACATGAACTATTAAATAGGCCTCTTCGCGCGAACGCTTTTTTTAGTAGCGTTGATGGATGAGCTTTTTAATGTAAGTTTTTAGTTTGGGTCGGATCTCTTTACTTTTGCAAGTGCTTTTTGAACGCATTGTAGGTGATTGTTGCCAAGTTTATATTGTTAATTGTTAATATATAGGCAGACCTAACAAAATTCATATTAAAACCTTTATTTATACGGATTGTGGCTAACTTTTTCAACTTTTTCTTTCAAAAGGCAATACATCACAATTGCCTTAATGTCCATGTAAATTATGAACGCTGTAGCTCCACCTGTTTGGTCAGAATCGGCCCAAATATCACGAAAATATTGCTCAAAAAATCGTAAAAGTACAATATTTATGGGAAATAATTCTTCGATTGTAACCAAAAACGTGGCAGGTCTGAGTTCAGAGATTACGAAGGTACCCTCCAACTTTCATCTAGATCGCATATGCCGTTTTCCCGGTAGAGAGCGAACAAACAGACAAAAGAACAAACAAAAAACAAAAAAACGTTTGAGTTAAATTTTTTGAGGGGTCAGTGAAATTGAAGTCTTTGCTTCGCTCATCCAAAAAACACATGATCCATTACGAAGCACGCGGTAAGATAGCAAGGTTTACTCAATCTTCTTTCGGAATTTTTTGGAATGAGCGTAGCGAGTGGAGCGAAGATTCCATTTCACTACACTGGAGAAAAAAATCCGGAATGTTTTTTTTTTTTTTTTTCTTTTTTTTTAATGTATTTTTGTCTGTTGTTAACACGATTCCGGCTAAACCGATACTCCGATTGCGATGAAATTTTATGGAGGTCTTCGAAATCTCTGAACTTAGAACTGCCACGTTTTTGAGCACAATCAAAAAATTATTTCTCATCAAAATCGCAATTTTACGATTTTTTTCGATTTTTAAAAAATTTCTTCGACTTATAACACCTACATGCTTTATCCGATTTTAATGATTTTTGCACAGAACCTTTATCCGTGTAAAATTTGAGGGCAATCGAAAAATTATTTCGTATAAAAATCAAAATTTTACGTGTTTTTTCTTTTTTAAAACAATTCTTTTAACTTTTAACACCTACATGCTTTATCCGATTGTAATGATTTTTTTACAGAACCTTAATTTTATCAATTAATATATTCTTGTGAAATTGAGCACAATCGAATAAATATTTCTTATGAAAATCGAAAATTTACGATTTTTTTTCTTTTTTAAAATTACGATTAATTAAAAAAATTAAAGATTAAAGTTTATTTTTTATTTAATTTAAATTAATTTTAAAAAAATCTTCAACTTAGGAATGATTTTTTCACAGAACAACAGCAAATCCACATAACACATGGTAGCTCAATGCACCAATTACGCTCATCCAACAACGCGGCGGGACTTAAGCGTTTTCCTAGTTGGAACCATGAGCATTAAGATTTTGCACACCTTGGCCATACACTAACATTCGAAACGTGATTGTATAAAAAATTATTTATTAAAAAAAAAGCAATATCGTTTAATTAAATGCCACACATTTTCAGACTATTTTTAATTTAAAATAAGATTTTTTGTACGTTTGAATCGGAACGGTTTTTGCTGAAAATGTTAACAGCACCCACAAAACTGGTCTTGGATGTTCATAAACAGACAGACAGATAGAGGCACAGATGCTGATCCGTTTGAGTTGGGTGGAAAGTCTCAGTCGCTTCGCTCCCTCGTTTTATGAAATGCGTAAATGTTTAAACACTGATATTGAACACGTATAAAGTTTATTAATACAATTTGTCAAACATAATAAAATTAAATTAATCGTGTGTTTTTATACTAGAAAACGTTCTCTGACAAAATATATTTTAGAGCTGGTTGTATACACGGTTCACATTGACAGTGTTGGCTCGAGACTTAAGCGCGCGGCTCTGATTCGGGAGGTCCCGGGTTCAAATCCCGTCGAGACCGGCAATCCTGACTGAAGGTTTTTCCGAGTTTTTCTTCAGACGTTAATGCGTATGCAAGGTATTGTGTCCTCTTAAACGGCCCTCGGTCATCCCTTCACAATAATCATTGTCCTATTTGCAACATAGTTCACCTAGAGAGGGGCATGAAATGCATTCTGGGCAGGCTTCCAAAAAAATATTGCACAGTTTATAGTAAATATTAATAAATTCAAAAAAATAAAAATAAAACGTAACGTTCGATTTTCCCCCGACAAATCCTCAAATGTTTGATTGAGCGAGCGTAGCGAGCGTCTCCACTTGACTGTTGTAGCTCGAATGTCTGTTTTTTTCTGTTACTGCTTCGGTACAGGTCGCACAGTTTCTCTGATCGACCTGAAATTTTCAGCTAAATGGGTCAAGACCTTAAAGACTTATTGGTATGTAACATTATGGGAATGTCGTACTCGGGTCGTGTTGCACGTACCGGTGCTCGCTCAACAACGCGACGGGACTTTAGCGTTTTCCAAGTAATTGTTAAGCGTTGAATTGTTGTTGCACATTGTTTTCCAAAACCGTTCATATATACATCAGGAAACAGGCTAAACTGATATTAAATTACGTAATACATATTATTAAAAATAATAACATTTTTTTTTATTTTACAAAATAATCAAATAATAAAAAAATTACAAAATTACAAAGATTAAAGTGGGGGGAGGGGGGGGGGAGCACTGTTGACCTACTTACCACGCCTCCTCCCCTGATAAATAATTGCATAAGTTCAACAGGTATTGCTTCTAAGCTAAAAATTATATTTCTAGAAAATAATGGTTTATGGGAACTTACTGGGGACCCTAAAGTAGTAATTATATAACTTAGGCCCAACGAATTTAATGCTTTCCGCGGTGGTTCATACGATTAGTGGGCTGGTTCTTAGCATGTACTATTAAGAGGACGCGGGTTCGAATCCCGCAAAGGCAAGGGTTTTTTGAAACTGTCCTTCGCCTTCATCTATCACCACAAATATACCAGAAAGCAATTTGGCAATACAAGTTGTATAAATAGTAAATGCATATATAAATAAAATTAAGAATAATTAATAGTAAAAGTAAATACATAAGTCAATCATTCTAAAGAATTTAAGTGGTATACAATATAAACATGTTTTATATTGGCCGACAAGTTTTTCAATAACGATGCAAACATAAATTAATCAAAATAAAACTAGGAAAACGCTTAAGTCCCGCCGCGTTGTTGGATGAGCGTAATTGGTGCATTGAGCTGCCATGTGTTATGCGGATTTTCTGTTCTGTGAAAAAATCATTACTAGGTTGAAGATTTTTTTTTTTATTATTTAAAAATAAATAAAAAATAAACTTTAATTTTTAATTTTTTTAATTAATTGTAATTTTAAAAAAGAAAAAAATCGTAAAATTTCGATTTTCATAAAAAAATAATTATTTGATTGTGCTCAAATTTCACACGAATATATCGATTCATAAAATTAAGGTTCTGTTAAAAAATCATTACAATCGGATAAAGCATGTAGGTGTTATAAGTCAAAGAATTGTTTTAAAAAAGAAAAACCACGTAAAATTGCGATTTTCATGAGAAATAATTTTTCGATTACGCTTAAATTTTCCACGAATATATAAATTCATAAAATAAAGGTCCTGTGAAAAAATCATTACAATCGGACAAAGCGTGTAGGTATTATAAATCGAAGAAATTTTTTCAAAATCGAAAAAAAATCGTAAAATTGCGATTTTTATGAGAATTTTTTTTCGATTGCGCTCAAAAACGTGGCAGTTCTAAGTTCAGAGATTTCGAAGGTCTCAATAAAATTTCATCGCAATCGGAGTATCGGTTTAGCCGGAATCGTGCTAACAAACAGACAAAAATACAAAAAAAAAGAAAAAAAAACATTCCGGATTTTTTTCTCCAGTGTAGTGAAATGGAATCTTCGCTTCGCTCGCTACGCTCGCTACGCTCATCCAAAAAGAAAAACCACGTAAAATTGCGATTTTCATGAGAAATAATTTTTCGATTACGCTTAAATTTTCCACGAATATATAAATTCATAAAACTAGGAAAACGCTTAAGTCCCGCCGCGTTGTTGGATGAGCGTAATTGGTGCATTGAGCTGCATTGAGTTACGCGGATTTTCTGTTGTTCTGTGAAAAAATCATTACTTATTCGAAGATTTTTTTTAAATTAAATTAAATTAAATTAAAAATTAACTTAATTTTTTTAATAAATCGTAATTTTTACGTAATTTTAAAAAAGAAAAAATCGTAAATTGCAATTTTCATAAGAAATAATTATTCAATTGCGCTCAAATTTTACACGAGTATATTAATTCATGAAATTAAGGTTCTATAAAAAAATCATTACAATAGGATAAAGCATGTAGGTGTTATATGTCAAAGAATTGTTTTAAAAAAGAAAAAACCCGTAAAATTTCGATTTTCATGAGAAATAATGTTTCGATTAAGCTCAAATTTCACACGAATATCTTAATTCATAAAATTCAGGTTCTGTTAAAAAATCATTACAATCGGATAAAGCATGTAAGTGTTATAAGTCGAAGAATTTTTTAAAAATCGAAAAAAAATCGTAAAATTGCGTTTTTTATAAGAAAAATTTTCCTGATTGCGCTCAAAAACGTGGCAGTTCTAAGTTCAGAGATTTCAAAGGCCTCCATAAAATTTCATCGCAATCGGAGTATCGGTTTAGCCGGAATCGTGTTAACAAACACACAAAAATACAAAAAAAAAAAAAAAAAAAAAAAAAAATTCCGGATTTTTTTCTCCAGTGTAGTGAAATGGAATCTTCGCTTCGCTCGCTACGCTCGCTACGCTCATCCAAAAAATAAAGTGAGTGAATAATCGTCTACATACATAATACAGCGGGAGTGATCTCTTCTCCCCCTCCCCCATCCAAGGTACAAAATGATGTACCATTAATTGGGAGTGGGAGGGAGAGGAGAATTTGTATAACGTTTATGTCATGTCACTTGTCACACTTGACATTGCATTCCTAAATTTAACGAAAAATATTTACATTTTTTTATCTTATCTTTTTACGAAATCAGGTTGTCGGATTCTTTTTATATTATTTTTATATCTGATAACGAATAAACAGTCCACGTTAAAATATTCAAGTGGTCTCTTATGTTAGTTGATAAACTCCTGCTGGGTTCTTCTGAAGCATTTGAAGGTCTCGGAGATGTATGAGAGAGATTCCAAATTTTTCGTTATCAATACAATATATAGTAAACTTTTTCGATAACCGCAATTGTTTAAATTGATTCCAATTGTATTTTAAAATAATAATACATGTGCGCACCCAACACAAAGTTAATAAAATATCAATGTTTTTCCTCTAACCTACCTACGCATTTAGTTGTTTGTTGAAAAGGTGTGTACGTTTTTTTAGGTTATCCACCATATTTCTCCCTCCAAATTCAGTCCTGGCCAATTACAAATTAATATTATTTTGTGCAGTATACAGTTTATTTTGTACTCCGCGATCATTCTCATACAATTAATAGTATATTGCACGTTTACATAATAATGTTCACAGATATTATTTTTGAAGTCATAAGTAATATTTATATGTTTTTTTTGTTTTTTTTGTTTTTTTTTGTTTTTGTTTGTTTTTCATTTTGTTAATCAAGTCAGTAAATGCTAATGGTATAATCTTACATTAAACGAATCATACATGAAATGAAATTTAGAGTAGGCGTTATTTGACGTTTGGCGCGATCCTTGTCCTGCAGCCTTAAATCATTACATCTGAATACAACTTGGCATTGATAATGAAGGACATTTACTCTGCTATCATATCAGTTTTTAATATTTATCATACGTCAGTCAGAAAATGAGTAGTTATTTTTTTACCATTTTGACAGATTCTAAATTCTAGAAATTATTTTTTTTTAAAATTAATTATTTATTAAATATGTATTTTGTTTATTTATTTTACAGGTGAATTTATAAAAATTTCTACACAATTATGTAAAAAAAATTACAAATAGATGCGACTAAAATAGTCTGGGAAATTTGAAGTGCGTAAAATGAGCATGCCTGCATGGCTACTCTTAAGCAATGAGATTTGCAAACAGTATTTTCAATTCTTAACTATATTTCTTGAATATAATAAATCGACAAACGCTAGGTTTATATCGTACTTTCAGTTGTATGTCCTATTCCTAACAAATTAATGTGCAGTAATTATGTTTTTGTCCCATGATGTGGCCGTGGTTTTGTGCTGATAACACACGAGATATAATTTCATAATAGTCGAAACGAGCGTGGTCTAAAAAACAACATAAAAACAAACTATATAAAAAAGTACAATGGAGAGAAAAATTTCGTCATATCCTCAATTACGAGAAACGCATTAAGTATCATAGGTAGGCAGGAGCGTGTTTAATTGACACAGAAATAAATAATTTTTTTATCTATTAATATCCGAAATTCATTTCCGAAAACTATATTTTTACTGTACGTCTTCAAATTCCGCTTTTGCGATCACTAGTCAACGAATACAAATAATATTTGTTAGTTAGATAATTGACAATGTAATGTTGTAAATAAGATCCAGAAATAACAAAATCCAACCCGACCGTGATTTGAACCCTGAACTTTTACTTCTTGAACTCGAGCTGATAACTCGAATCGTTGGGTGTGTTATAGATGGGTAACTAGAAGACCGGGTTCAAATCCTTATAAGGCTGGATTTGGTAACTTATGGATTAAAAAAAAATCAATTCACAATTCGACGAACCAAATCCAGAAAAAAAATTATCTTACCTGGTTGAAAAATAATCCATATGTGATATCAAAAAGTCCCAAGGTGATTAGTAGGTTCCCCTGGGAATAGTGGGGAAATGCTTGATTCCCGGACGTGAAACCCGCAATGAGAGAGATAGAGCGCGAGTAGGCCTGCCTACACCTTCACATTCTAGCAGTAGCGCACTGAGTGACGAGGAGTACTGGCGGCCTTGATGGCTAGAACTGAACTGGAGCGACTATTGGCGCAGCGTGGAAGCAAATAATCTGCACGTTACTCTAGCTGCACGGTGTCACTCTTAACTGCACTGGCGCGCGCGACTCTGACCGGCAATCCTGACTGAAGGTTTTTTCAGAGGTTTTCCTCTGTTGTTCTCTTAAATCGTCCTCGGAAATCCCTCCACATACATATTTATTGTGTATTACCAATATTTAATACCATTGCTAGTTACATTGTCTTGAATGAACTCCATTTTGGTTAAATGATACTTATAAGCAAGCATATAATGGAGACTGATATATATATATTGTTATAAATTTCACAATAATATGCCTTTCTCTTTATCTCATCATATAAGTTCAACCAATAGCTTTATAAGACTAACACATCAACCATTAGCCGAACAACATTAGGAGTGTTACCTAATCGTAAACACAATGCCTTATATCAGCACGGGACAAATTTATCAGACTGTGCCTTACAAGGCCGAATTTCAATTATCAATTTGAATAATATAATGACAGTGTTCCGTTACCTTATGGTTCATTATACACTATATTTCATTGCGTAGGTATATGAGTGATCTATTGCAATAATTAGTGTTGCAATTTAAAACAATGACCTCGACTTGATTGAAAACGTTAGGAAGAAAAACTTTAAAATATTTAGTAGTTGGAAGATAATTATATTAGGATCAAACTCAAATGACAACTTGTCGATCGCCAGCGACTAATTATTATTAAACTAGGAAAACGCTTAAGTCCCGCCGCGTTGTTGGATGAGCGTAATTGGTGCATTGAGCTGCCATGTGTTAGGCGAATTTTCTGTTGTTCTGTGGAAAAATCATTACTAAGTTGAAAATTTTTTAAAATTAAATTAAATTAAATTAAATAAAAAAATAACTTTACTTTTTTAATTTATAAATCGTAATTGTAAAAAAAAATCGTAAAATTGCGATTTTTATAGAAATAATTTCTCGATTGCGCTCAAATTTAACACTAATATATTAATTCATAAAATTAAGGTTCTGCGAAAAAATCATTACAATCGGATAAAGCATGTAAGTGTTATAAGTCAAAGAATTGTTTTAAAAAAGAAAAAACCCGTAAAATTTCGATTTGTATGATATATATTTTTTCAATTGCGCTCAAATTTCACAAGAATATCTTAATTCATAAAATAAAGGTTCTGTGCAAAAATCATTAAAATCGGATAAAGCATGTAGGTGTTATAAGTCAAAAAACCGATACTCCGATTGAGATGAAATTTATGGAGGCCTTCGAAATCTCTGAACTTAGAACTGCCACGTTTTTGAGCGCAATCGGAAAATTATTTCTCATGAAAATCGCAATTTTACGATTTTTTTCGATTTAAAAAAAATTCTTTGACTTATAACACCTACATGCTTTATCCGATTTTAATGATTTTTGCACAGAACCTTTATTTTATGAATTAAGATATTCTTGTGAAATTTGAGCGCAATTGAGAAATTATTTCTATAAAAATCGCAATTTTACGATTTTTTTTAACAATTACGATTAATAAATTAAAAAAGTAAAGTTAATTTTTTATTTAATTTAATTTAATTTAATTTAAAAAAATTTTCAACTTAGTAATGATTTTTCCACAGAACAACAGAAAATTCGCCTAACACATGGCAGCTCAATGCACCAATTACGCTCATCCAACAACGCGGCGGGACTTAAGCGTTTTCCTAGTTTAATAATAATTAGTCGCTGGCGATCGACAAGTTGTCATTTGAGTTTGATCCTAATATAATTATCTTCCAACTACTAAATATTTCAAAGTTTTTCTTCCTAACGTTTTCAATCAAGTCGAGGTCATTGTTTTAAATAGATCACTCATATACCTACGCAATGAAATATAGTGTATAATGAACCATAAGGTAACGGAACACTGTCATTATATTATTCAAATTGATAATTGAAATTCGGCCTTGTAAGGCACAGTCTGATTAATTTGTCCCGTGCTGATATGAGGCATTGTGTTTACGATTAGGTAACACGCCTTATGTTGTTCGCCTAATGGTTGATGTGTTAGTCTTATAAAGCTATTGGTTGAACTTATATGATGAGATAAAGAGAAAGGCATATCATTGTGAAGCCAGTGAGAGTATCGCATCTAGGACCACTTGAATCAGTGAATCGAGATAAGCTCTCTATCATTGCAGTTTCAGCTATAGTTGCATATAATTAGCCTTTTGCTAACGCTTTTGATAATCGCGTTGATGGATGAGCTAACATGGCATATCACCTATAATATACCTTATTCGAAAAAATCATATGGTGCGATTTTCATATTACAATCATGCCTTTTTTTGTGTTATGTTTTCAAGATATGAGCCTATGAAGTATTGCCGTATTTGAGTTCAGCAAGCAATAAAGTTTGTTTGGAATAACATTCTGCGTTTCTATGGGCAACCACTTAGTGTGACGCCACCACAAATAATAGTATTTTGCCACACGTGAACTCGTTATCGATCTAAATCGGCAGGTTATTCAACACAACTGTTTATCAATCGTTATCACCTTAGTTGAAGATATGATGCAAAGTTTTCTTCTGAAATTTTGTCTTTCAACGCAGCTCTAAACTCGATTTACTTATTTCTCCAATGCAGTACAGAAGATTTTGAACTTTATTTATCATTAATGTGTTTAAATGTAACTTTAATGTTTGTTATTGGTTTTGTGCGTATGTTACGGTCTACGTTCACATATAACTCAAATAATTACTTATATGAATAAGAATGAAGATTGTTCTTTTACACATCAATGATAGCCTAATATTAATATTATATATTTGGATAATTTTTATTCGTTATTTGTTTCTCGATTTGGATAGTCGGGAAATTAGTAGGTGGAATTGTTAATATTTAATACAATCCCGAAATTAAATATCGTTATTTGTTATCAAAATTTATTTTTTTACTAAACATTGTTGTTCTAATATTAAATTTGCAAACTAAAGTTCATTATTCTGTCTGCATTTATATATTATTGGATGAACGAAGCGAAGACTTCAATTTCACTTACCCGAGAAAAATAGCTGGGATGTTTTATGTTTGTTTTTAGTCTGATTATTTGCTCTCTACCGAGCAAACGGAATATGCGATCTTGATGAAAATCGGAGAAAACAGAAATCTCTGAACTTAGACCTGCCAAGTTTTTGGGTACAATCGAATAAATATTTCTCATGAATATCGTACTATTACTATTTATTCTATTTTAATACGATATTTTCGTGATATTTGGTCCGATTCTCACTAAACGCGTCGGGCTACAACGTTCATTGTTTACAAGTTCATTAATTGGTAATGGTGATGTGCCTTTTAAGGAATTTTGGGAAATTTTGGATTTTGAATTAAAGCTTCATTTTTAGTTGAATTTTAAATTTGTAGATTTTTTCGGAATTTTTTTGCATATCTTGGATTTTGTGTACCTTATATACCTGCAAAACTAGAGATATATCAAATTTCCGGAACAACCCAAAATTTTCTCGTTTTTAGCTCTTATTTGCAGATGTGTATTTTCAATTTACTATAAAAAAAAATGCCGTTTGTACTATTGGCCTGGGGTAAAATAAATAAATTCTTTTATTAACCCCAGAAAAAAAATTGGCATAAAATCGAAAAATCCTATTGTTTACCCGCAATTAAATTACAAAGGTGAAGTACACAACTGAGGCCAAAGGGACTGAAAGGGCTAATTTAGTTTTTTTTTAAAATATTATCCAAAACCTTTCGATTAGTTATTTAGGTAGGCCTATAAACAATTCTGTATTTTAATAACAAGATGGATAATTCTTATATAGTAATTAGAAATACGTGTTTATAGCATTTTCAAGTGTCATTTTATAGCGTTTTGTATGGCATCTATTTTTTTGGCCCCCTTCAAAAGCTTGTATGATTTTTTTTCATATTTAAATTTTGAAATTATGTCATCAAGGTTGAATCAATATCAACTGATTAAAAATGTGCATAGCAAATTATAGATAATATGTAATATTAAATGAAGTAGGACTGGAAAACTATAGTTTTAAGTGAAAAAATAGCGCTTTATAGCATCTATTCACAAAACGCTATTTTCACATATCTCTAATAATAATGCAACTTTGAGAGCAGGTAAGGTTAATAATGTAATGAATTAATTGGACTGTACACTGCACTTGTAAATAAAGAAAACTATGGGAAAACAATATTTCGACAACTTTCAAATGTCAAATGTCATTAAACCCGTTGAAGACGACTGAACAGTTGTCGAAATATTGTTTTCATATAGTTTTCTGTATTTACAAGTGCAGTGTATAGTCCAATTAATTCATTTCATTATTAAGATGGATAATAATACGCTATAAATTACCTGCAACGTGTTTTAGTTTATAATATATTGAGTTATTTAGGTTGTATCAATACTCTCGATATAATAGTTAATTATTCTTGGTAACTGTGTTAACTATGCGTAACAATTGTCTGATGACCGTGGTTTATGCTTTATTATTAAGGATATCCGCACTTTGAATAATATAAACGATTAGTCATCATGACTACGTTTTCTTTAAACCTTTAATTCATATAAGTTTTCTTATAAGAAATCGATGTTTTATTTTATGCCACATTTCTTGTTTTAATGTGATTTTATATAATTTCAGTCAAACCCAATTTTTCATTATCCCTCAACAAACATTTTCCCCTCCTGACGATAACCCTAGGATTATTTTTTGGGGAGATAGTCGCTACTGGATTCTACCTTTCTCCTCTACTTTTAACATAAGAAAGAGACAACAGACCGTAGAATATCCTCAGTACTGCCTTTAAAGGTAAAGCTCAGAAAAAGCAGACTGAATTAAGGACCCCTGAGCATGTTTCTACTTTGCTCTGTCTATAAGGTACCTTGATGGTCTAGCAAATCTTTTTTTCCGTTTTTATTTTTTGATGTTTCATTTTATTTTTTACCTTCTCTTTCTCTTTCTTTCTTTTATTTTCCCCCTTTTTTATTTTCGTTATTTATTAATTTTATTCAATATCCAATTTGAATTTGATACCAAAATTATTGTCTTAATTTGCATTGTTGTTAAAATATTACTATTACTATAACTATTACTTACTATTACTATTATACTACTACTAATTTTAGATTTATTTTGTTCTCCTTTTTACGTCAGTTTTTTAACTGAATAAGATAGACGTTAAATTAATAAATTAAATAAAAAGTAAATAAAAAATGTTATTTTCTTTGGAGCAGTACACACACTACACACTGTGTAATGTGCTGTGTGTGTGTGGTACAACCTATCAGGTAGTAACAGGGATGTCCTGCTTTTATTCTGTCTCTAGGCCTAAGGTACAGATTGGTACATCCTCAGGGTATCTAATGATTGTTTGGAAGAATCAGCACGCTAGACTTAGGAAATTTTATTGTACAACAAGCAGACTAAAAAAAAATGAGAATTACTGAGCGCTGAATTTCAACTCAAATTCAGAAAGTCTGCATGACGACGATGTTGTGTGTGTTTGGATGTATTTAAATTGAGACAGAATGGTTTTCACTCATTGACTGAGTGGTGTATTTAAGGCTGAGTGTCGCCCGTTCACGGCGAAAACACACGCCACGATATATATTATTTGTTTCTGGTCATTAATCAATTGTTACACATTTTTAAGATATCGCATAACCTCGAGAATTTTCTGCTCTTTCTTGTGAAATAAATGTTTTTTGTGTAAAACATATAATTTTCTTTTCTTACTTTTAAAATTTTGTTCTCAATTAAAGAAAACGCGTATTCAATTTTTTAAAAGCAACAAACAAAAACTGTGATGTTTTGCACAAAAAACATTTATTTCACAAGAAAGAGCAGACAATTCTCGAGGTTATGCGATATCTTAAAAATGTGAAACAATTGATAAATGACCAGAAACAAATAATATATACCGTGGCGTGTGCTTTGGCCGTGAACGGCGACACTCGGACTTAAATCAAGACACAATGAATTGGTTTTCACTCCGACTGAAAAGCATATTTAAATCTAAACCAAATTCAATTGGTTTTCACTCTTTGACTCGTTTTTTAAAAATTAAGTCAGAATGAAGTGGTTTTCATTAATTGACTGAGTGGTGTTTTTAAATCAATTCTGAATTAATTGTTTTACACTTTTTGACCGAGAAATTAATTTAAATCAAGTCACAGGAAAGTAAAAATGGTGTTTAAGGGGTCATTTCACCGCATCGCGCGTTCACACTTGCCCGAGTGTCGTAAAAGTCTTAAAAAGATCAAAATATGTTGTTTTCAGTCTTTGACTGATTGGTGTATATAAGGCCTATTTACTTACTCGAATGACAACTTGACAATCGACAGAGACAACCTGATAAATTTAACCCCAACATTAATATCACTGGCACGCAAAAATTTAAAAAAGAAGTAAAAAATACTTACGTTTAATTTGAATTTAAATCAAATGAAAAAAAAACATGTAACGAAGGCTATGAGACACTTTGGCTAAAATTTTGAGTAAAATAATTTTTTTATTGAATGTGTGCCGTGATGGATTGGGGATTTAATCAACTCGTTGGTCTCGTGGTTAGCGTCTCGGCTTCCAATGCAGAAGGTCTAGGGTTCGATTCACGCTATCGGCAGAAGATTTTTAACTTCTGATTTGGACTTAAGTCCATCCGTTCTTGTCTTAGGAATTAGTAAACGGTGACTTTAGAGCCGTCCTAGCAACAAATAAATTCAAAGTTGTTCTTAATCGGCCTTGTTGATTCGGGCGTTGATCCGCGGGTGTTCGCACTGTCCATACAACTGATTGCTATATTTACTGATAAAAAAATATCGATCCTTTGTTGGTTATCGCTCACTCGTCGATTGCATCGGGTCTACATGGTTGGCTTGGTCGCTTTGGTTTACTGTCACCCACAGAAAATCAGTTATATGATTGAGTGGGTAGACTCTAAATACAAATATAGCTGTTTTTTTATAACTCAAGTAGTTTACAATAAAGCCCCTAAAAATGGGTTTGCTTTTACGTATCTATAATATAAAGGAACGTAAGTAATCCACAAATATAATTATTTGAATCACATTCTCTGAATTTTATTATATTGGTTTATTGATTCACTCAAATACAGCATTTCTGCATGTTTACATTAAGTTGTGCTAGAATTAATTTAAAAACGTTTAAAACATAATAGTAAAATGTTAAAAAAAATGCATGTACTAAATTAGTTAGTTAGTTTCACGTGCTTCATCAAGGCTCTTCGCGGCACGAGATTTCCACAGATTTTGAGTGTGTTAGCTAGATATTTACTAGCGTCGACGCCGTTTCTTGTTGTAAATTTAACAAACAAGAATAAACAATAAATAATAAAAGTAATTAAAATTGTACAAAATAAACATTACAGTAAACATTCAATAGGTTAACATTTAACAACAATAACTAGGCCTACAAATGAATAGTTGTTTTTTAATGAATTGTGAGATGCCGAATTGATTATGAAAAAGGCGGAAATTTATTAGCAAAAATGTCAATCGATTATTTGAGTTTGTAACAAAAGCACACTTCTTGTCTTGTAAATGTACACAATCATATATTTTGAAAATACTTTCTTTAAACGTTTGATGTGACATCGCAATAATTTTTGGGTGAGCGAAGCGATGACCTCAATATCATTGACCCACCCAAAAAATTAGCTCGGGTGTTTTTTTTTTCATATTTTTTTTTCGTTTTATCGTTTTTCTGTTTTTTTAATGTATTTTTTTCTGATTGTTTGCGCTCTACCGGGCAAACGGCATAATATGCGATCTTGATGAAAATTTCAGGGGACTTTCGAAATCTCTGAACATTACTTCACATCTTAGACATGCCACGTTTTTTGGTACAATAGATCAAATATTTTTTATGATTATCGTAGGCTATTTTTAAGATTTTTTTCGATTTTTAATGAGATATTTTCGTGATGTTTTGCAAACGGCTACTCCGATCTTGATGAAACTTTATGGGAACGTTTATAATCACTTATATTATATATATGTTATGATTAATAAGAGACATCTGAAAAAATATTTATCATAGAAATTGTAATTTTTCAATTTTTTCCCGGTTTTAATACGATATTTTCGTAACATTTGGGCCGATTCTGACCAAACGGCGGGTGGGGCAACAACGTTCATATTTTACAATGACAAAAAGATTATGGTGATGTAGTGCCTTTTGAAAACAAAAGTTGAAAAAGTTGGCCAAAATTCATAGAAATAAAGGTTTGAATATAAGCCTTTTAAAGGTGTATAAGTAACAAGTAACATCATGTTGCTATAGAAAAAGTAATGAGATCCTACTTAAAAACGTAATCATTTGCCAGAAATATTAAAAAAAGCTCATCCATCAACGCGACTGGAAAAAGCGTTCGTGAAGCGGCCTGTTGTATTGACAAGATTTGCTGAAGTAAGTTTACTGTTGGCTAATTATTGATGTATTCTCATTTTGTTCCTGACCCATGTGTGTTACTGTATACAATGTAGTTGCATTTATCACCTAGCCAACAGCGTCATAATAAAGTTAGAAAACACATCAACAGTTAAAAGGGCAATGACACTACTGCGTCACTCATTCGTTATAGATGTTTGACTTGTGACTAAACTGTTTGAACAAAATGTCACCAACGTTGTGTGGAACTCCTTCATTATATTTACCTGTTTGAAAGTGCTGTGCTGTCTCATAGATGCATAGCTAGGTGTTGTCTGTATACTGTCTTGTTTTGATATTATTCATTCTATGGTGTTGTCTGAATACTGTCTTGTTTTGATATTATTCATTCTATGGTGTTGTCTAAATACTGTCTTGTTTTGATATTATTCATTCTATGTATTTGTCCTACATAATGTTTATTTTTTCCCTTCTTCTAATTTATTTCTTTATAAATGGCATATTATTGTGTTGTCTGTATACTGTCTTGTTTTGATATTATTCATTTTATGTATTAAATTTTTAAACCTGTTACAGGGTGCAATTAGCCCCTCTTCAGGTGAACTAGGTATGTGCGGATAGGAATTTGTGAAGGGATGTTCGAGGGCTGTTTAAGAGGACTCAATCCCTTGCATTCGCCTTGATGACTGAGAAAAACCTCGGAAAAAACCTTCAGTCAGGATTGCCGGTCTCGACGGAATTCGAACCCGGGACCTCCCGAATCAGAGTCGAGCGCTTAGCGCCCGAGCCAACACTGTCGGTTTTTATGTATTTGTCCTACATAATGTTTCTGTGTTTTCCCTTCTTCTAATTTATTTCTTTATAAATGGCATATTATGGTGTTGTCTGTATACTGTCTTGTTGTGATATTATTCATTCTATGGTGTAGCCTGTATACAGTCTTGTTTTGATTATATTCATTCTATGTATTTGTCCTACATAATGTTTCTGTGTTTTAGCTTCCATTTATTTATTTCTTTATAAATAGCATATTGTGTTTCATAAGGGCTGAGCCCATCGAGGTTTTGATTGTAAGATAGTCAGAAGGAGAGGAGGTTTAAGTGGTTGGGAAGGAAGTTGATTGCTAGAAGACCGGAGGAGTTGGTCTACAGATCTTGAAGAGTGCGTATTACGTGTTTTGTGTCTCCTCACACTGTGATATTTCTGTGTTAAATAAACTTGATCTTATTAATCTACATTCGTGTAATTATTTGCTTTGGAAGAGTAAACCATGTGAGTGATATGCTTTACTTTAAAGTAATAATCTTGTAATATTAGCTATACAAGAAACTCACTCTTCACAATAGTCTGGCGTGGGTGTCGAACAATTGTGCATTTTTGTATAAGAGGTCCACATTTTTGTATGCTTGTACTACACACAGAAACAGACATTTTGAGACTTGGAGTCCATTTGTCTCTCAATTCATTTACCTATGGTAGGCATCTTTAAAGATGGCGTCAAAGTGTAATAGACTACCAAATTTCGAAGGTATCTTGACATATTTCACAATTTTTACATTAAATCGACCATGGGAATCTCAAATATGGAAGTTGAAGTCTAACGTGGATTTCGAGTATCAGTTCCTACTATAGCCGAGTTGACTGTTACAACATGGCATTGTATAAGTATTATTTATAATAGAGATCAAAATATTTTTATGCGTGTACTAGACACCTAAATAGACATTTTGAGACCTAAAGTCCATTCGTCTCTCAATCCATTTACCTATGGGGCCACCTTTAATAATCTAACAGTGATATTCTGTAACAAAATTGCCTTAAAATGTGTGAAATTTGCAATTTAAGGCCTCTAAATCCATAGAATACTAATTCTCCTGCAATATTTGAGTTCCCGATGGTCGATTAACAACTAAAAACGATGCCACATGCCAAGATTCCGTTGAAATGTAGTAGTCTTATTACACTTTAGACTCCATCTTTAAAGATATATTCTTTCTTTATCTTTCTTCATCTTTATTCTTTATCTTTCGGGGGCAGGACATTCTATATGTATGGACCCCAAGGTCCGCTTCCTGCTCCCTTTCTGTATGAACTGTATGTGTAAATGTATCATGTTGGTTACAGAAAAATAAATAATAATAATAATATAATATAAATAAAAAAAAATACAAAATTATATAATATATGTTTTTTAGAACTTGGCTCATAAGTAAGTTTTTCTTATATTTTAACACGTTTTTAAGGTTAAGTTAGATGAAAATTGTAAACATATCAAATCGATTTTGAATTTTTTACAAATTCAAATTGTTTCAATTTCGTAATTTTAGTGCCTTAAAATTAATGAACAAAGGAAGAGAGTAAACATTGCTTGGAAACCTTGCAAGACAAATCAGGTGCGCGTCGGCTACAGGGTTGGCTTTGTCGGCTTTAAATTTAATGTCCCTACTGAAGATCAGTTAAATGACTCAGTGGGTAGACTTGATAAATACGAATGTATTTTATTTATTTATTAAACATGATAAACGTGTCCCACACACGACTTGAATAAAAAAAGCATGTCGAAGAATGTTTATCTAATTCTATATGTTGACAGCTGTTGTAATCTGAAGCTGTGTCAATACACGAGCTCACGCCTCAGTAAACACAAACACAAAGCTGAACCGGTGGGATATATCACACAATAGATGTAGATCAGTGGAGTGTTCTTATGGATTTCTATTGTTTAACGTGGTATTAGTATAATTCCGAAAGTAAAAATCCTCAAAATTATGCTAAAAATTTGACGAAACTGTAAATGTCAGTAAATGTATTATAAGTAAGTGAAGAGGTAATAAATCGACAATTTGCAACCACCGTGTGTGTAAAACAGTAAATAAATACAATAATTGGATGAGCGAAGCGAAGACTTCAATTTCACCCAACCGAGCTTAATTTTTTTTTTTTTTTTTTTTGGGGGGGGGGGGGCAAAAAAATTAAACTTGGTTGTTTGTTTTTTGTTTGTATTTTTGTCTGTTTGTTCGCTCTCTACCGGGCAAATGGCATATGCGATATTGATGAAAATAGGAGGGGACCTTCGAAATCACTAAACTTAGACCTGCCACGTTCTTGGGTACAATCGATGAAATATTTCTCATGAATATCGTACTTTTACGATTTTTAGTGCGATATTTTCGTGACATTTGGGCCGATTCTGACCAAACGGGGTGGGGCTACAACGTTCATATTTTACATGTACATTAAAGTAAATGGTGATGTATTGCCTCTTGGAAGAAAAAGTTGAAAAAGTTACCCAAAATCATAGAATAAAGGTTTTAAATATGAGTTTTTTGAGGTTTATAATAACAATTAACAAGTAACAATAGAAACTTGAGAACAATCACCTACAATGCATTAAAAAGAACTTGCAAAGGTAAAGTGGTCCCACACAAACTAAAAACTTACAAAAAAGCTCATCCATCAACGCGACTAAAAAAAGCGTTCGTGAAGCGGCCTAGTTATATTTTTACAGTCGAGTTCATGTTAGTCAAAGACAATATGAAATCATTAAAAATAATATTATAAACATAAGGTTTACGCTAAATGAAATACTTATGACGGTATTACTAATCACCTTTCCATATTCCATATCGATGATATGAAGAAACAATAAATATTTATTAAATAAGGTATACATAAATAGCATTAATTTCCTAATTGGATGAGCGCAACGAAGAAATCAATTTCACTTACCCTGAGAAAAATGGCTCGGTTATGTTTTTTTTTTGTCTTGTTTCTTCGCTCTCCTCCGGGCAAACGGCATATTATGTGAATGTGATCTCAACGAAATCTTCAGGGGACCTTTGAACTTAGATCTGCCTCATTTTTTTTGTACAATCCGCAACTTTTCGCGGTTGGCACAACGAGGCACGTGACTCTTGTTTTAATAATGACGACAATGACAATGACGATAACAATGACGACGAGAAACAGTTATCATTCGACAAAAATAATCAACCATAAAAGCTCATCCATCAACGTGGATGGAAAAAGCGTTCGCGAAGCGGGCTAGAAACAATACTGTTAGCAAGTCGTATGTCTGTAATTTAGTCTTCTATAGGGAACCGAAGTGGGCGTTGGCTGGTTCATCCGTGGTAAATGTTTTGTAAGGGATAGCGGGTGAACCCGACCACACACCGGAATTGTATCTATACTGTAAGAAACTTTAATGTTTCCTCTTTGCGTAGATAAAACAGAACTCTGCTCTATGCCAAATATTAATGACACTATTATTTAGTAGGAGTGAACCCTACATTTACACTTTATATAATATTTTCCAAACTGCAAAAAAACAAAAACAATTTGAAACATTTTCCCGTAGTTTTAGCACAGATTTGGGTATCAGCAGTGGCAACTGTGGGTTTTACTAGATCATACATTACTTAAAAATTCCCTATATAATGCCAACAAATGCAATTCAAATGTGGCAACCATGGGCAAGAGCGTGGAAAGCGAGGATGCCACTGCGGCACACAACGTGGCTGCTTCTCGCTGAGGTTGCCGTTCAATCGGAGTACATTTTGTAACAGCGCGCAAACATAGGTCCCATAACGCGTTTCCAAGCAAAGATAGATGGCAGCACTAAAACGCAACATGTCGGACCGATCGGTGATAGAGGCGAGCTGCTTACGGCGGGCGCATGTATATTCAGTTAGGTTCAACTTGATTTTTGTTACATTTCTGATCATTTGCGAAAACATTGTTGATTATGTCATATCGTCCGCGTATTTTATTAGTAAAATTCGTAAGTTTTGGGGAACGGCTTTATTAAAAAACGGAAATTTATGGCATTTTAAATTACAACAAATAATTGATATTATTTGATGAAATTAGCTCGAAAAGAACAAACCGCACTGTTAAACTATTAAATACAGAAACAAGTGTGTCAAATAATGTTGAATGATGAATATCGATGATATTTTGCCAAGAAAATGTTGCCCACCAATACTAATAATTTCAATAATTTAGGCCTACTTGATATCTAAAAATCAAAAGAGCTTCTATAGCAAATTATAGCCCTACACTTGTTTTGCATGTTTTTCTACGTCGTTTTACAATGTAAACGCAATTGGAGTAGGCGTGTTTATAATATGTATCTACTATACACTTAGGACTTCTGTTTTTTTAAATAAATATTTTATTAAAAGTAGGCCTATTGAATAGCTGAAAGCCTATTTTTATTATTGTTTTGTGTGTCAATAATGGCATGACGCGTCATTCTGCAGACAGCTTTAAAATCTTGTAGGTCATATCATTATAGTCTATTTTATTCTATTGTGATAATATAAATCGTATTTACTATGATATTATGTAAAAAATGAACAATGACGATAAACGGTATATGTAGGCATACATTAATTATATAAGGTAGAAAAGGAGTTGGGACTTGTGCATAAGCCCTAATAAAATTATTATTATTATTATTTTTGTTATTGTTTTGTTATTATTATTATTATTATTATGACTTTATTTATATTAAATTATCATAATAAAACTAAAGAAGTATATTGAGAAGCGAGCGATACTGTATGTGTGTGTTTACTATGAGTTGTGAACATTCTTGACGGTTTGAATTTGATTTAGTATTTATCGTATTAGCCTATATTTAGTATATAGCCCATATATACACATGATTTATTATGATATTACAGTTAGAGAATTGTAATATGGATACAAATGCCATCTTTGGTGTCTCATGGGTGCATGGGGCGCAGGTCTGAATATAGTAATATTATTCTGGTGGACATGGTCTCGAATCCCGCATTTTAAAGAGCGATTTTATCATATTGGTGCACCTCCACACTTTTGATAATCATCAATTAACAAAATATTGCAAGAGCAATGACAATGTACCTGTGATTGTACATATTTATAAGTGAGAAATACGGAATGACATGTGTTCTTCAGGTAAGCACATAGCGCGCTCCTCCGACTATCACTGATCGGACAGTTGCATTTTTCGCCACCAGGTAGCAACCCCTTTGCTTGGAAACGCGTATAGACATTGAACAACTATTGTAGGCTAGATTAGCAGTCTCCTATACCTCCGCACAGGCGCGAGCGTAGCAAATTGAAGAGTCAATCGGCCCATTTCAAGATGGCGATTTGGCGTTTTAATTGATGCTTTTTTAATGCAATAAAGTATTTTACGGGATTGTTTGATATGGTTTTAGCTTGTGCAGCATGGTATTGAACAAACAGAAACAATACGAAGTTATTGCATAAGGGAATTTAGTAATCATTTGGTGTTAAAGGCTATAGTATGCTTACCTGTCAACCTGGTGTCAATCTTGAGAACTATTTGTGCTACAAATCGCTCCCGCTTGATTAACATGTAAACTGGAATTTCAAGATGGCTTATAATTGTCACGGAAGTGGACCACCGACTGCTGATCTAGCCTACTATAGGGGTTCTATATCTATGATAGGTCCATACACGGGTATGGTTATACAGGTGGTGCCAACGTCAACTTTCTAGCTATACGAGTATGGTGGTCGACGTCCGACGTATTGACAAATGACGCATTTACAAAAATACGTCATAAATGTACAGATGCCTGAACTTATTGCATTGTACTCTTCAAGCAGACAAAGAATACTTTTTTATTTCTCTGTTATCAGCGACTTCTTATCGCCCAAACACCGTATCTCGGCAATGCATCTGTATGTATTGTCGACAGTATTTGCAACACAGTTGTGCGTCCCACCACTTCACAAATCACGACTTTAAAAAATCAAATCACTTAATCTGATTAAACTTCATTGATAGCGCTATCAAACACACGTACAATAATGTGGAGCAGGCCTATCAATGACGCGGAGTTACATTTATTGGTAAGTTAATTTTAGGCCTAATTGTTGTTTGTCTTTTGTTCTTTTTTATTTATTTATTGATGTCTCGATGAATTATGGAATTTGGAACATGGAATATGACAAAAGTTGATGAGAGTTATGTGCCAGCGGCGGACATGAACTTTTTGAGAGGCATTGTATGTAAGACCTTGGGGCCTATTTATATAATATTAACTCATCCACATATATTATCAATCGATAGATCAATATAATAAATCATGCTAAAACTTATCAAATCAAGCGACATTGACAACTTGGTAAATAGAGGGGCGTCGTGCAAGAAGGGGATAACCGCAATATTCTAGTTTTGAGCTACGGCGCGGCAATAAAACGACTAGCAAACTAAAGTGTGACTTACAGCTTGCAATAGGCACTCGCGCTGCCATCTGTGCTGAGCCACAAGAACTAAAGTCAGCATATAGCTTACAATTATATCGACGAATCTTAAAATGTGGTATCATGCAAGAAGGGGATAACGGGGGACCACCAGGACTAATATTTGCTTTAGTT
The DNA here is from genome assembly GCA_024449915.1 of Sweltsa coloradensis. Classification (NCBI taxonomy): domain Eukaryota; kingdom Metazoa; phylum Arthropoda; class Insecta; order Plecoptera; family Chloroperlidae; genus Sweltsa; species Sweltsa coloradensis. The sequence goes on from JAMZAV010004423.1 coordinate 48,340, forward strand.
TAAGCCAAACATTCCATACTAGTGCGCTGTGTACGAGTTTTTCTAATTACAAAGTTGTCGCTATCGATTAACAAATGTCGTTTCACTTAGTAAATAGCTCCCCAGGTCGGACCGAATACGGAATCAGGATGTTCGAGGTCCAAAACATCAAACTAAAATTTGAAACAAAATGCGTGTAAAAACAGCACGAAAACAATATTCATATTGTGAATAAAATGAATTAGCAGCCACATTGGTTTAAAACTTTGGTTGTTATCTCATCGTTATTTAAGTCACGTCAATGTGCGTAGAAATAATTTTTCATCCAATGCAATTTAGTGCTTAATAATGGACAGTCAATTATGAGTTCATTTTTTAGGAAATACCAACAATGGTAGAACCAAAATTCAGGGTAAATGCAAAATTCAACTTCGCAGTCTACAGACCTGATTTTTTAAAATACTTATGTAAGCTTTCATGAACACAGTACAAAAGTTTACCGGGCATTGTTTGATACTAGGCGCGAAAATGAATAAATTAGCTGGTACTCCAATAAACAACATATATTGTAATCCATAATTTTGCGATGTAACCAACCGTTGTCTACCGAAAATATGGTATAGTTGCTCCGAAGCAAGTAAGCAGATGCGCGCGATTTCGGCGGGTTAATGAGCGACCAGTATTTTAAATCGGGGACCGCTGATTGGCTGCAATTCACCCGCCGGTGACGTCAGCATCTGTTTCTTGCTTCGGAACAACTGTAGACAAAATTTTTGTAGGAAATTACAAAGAAAATATTTTTGCCGTTGTCTATCTTTTTTTTTTTACTTTTTGTCTACCTTTCCGCCATTTTGAAGATATAGGAAAATAATTACTTTTGTGCAGACATTTTACAAGATGGCGGCCAACGCTCAAGCCCGAGTTTAAGGGACCTTTTTCTCCTAATTAAGAACACTTTCTGGAAGGTCTGTGCAAAAATTCAGCTTGCTAGGAATTTTTTCAACAACATTGTACAATAATTAATATTTTTGAGAAAATCTTTAAAATCTTGATTAAACGAGGGAGCGTAGAGACTGAGTGTCTCCATTCACCTTAAACGGCGCTCATTCTGTGAGTCTGCGTGCGTGCGTTTGTGTACATCGAAAATCAGCGGAAACACTGAACAAATTGCGCTGAAATTTTAAACAGACATCCGGTACGAATTAACTGAGAACTGCTAACAAAATCAGCTAGATCCATTGCGATTTGAACCTACAAGAAATAGTAAATTGAAAAATAGGCTGCCAATGTGTAGAAATTATTTTAACGACAATGGTTTTGTCTTTGACAAAATATTTTTTATTTATTATTTGCCTGGCTGTGAAATGCCGTGCCCAAGATTTATCGAATTTTGAACGTCAAGGTATCCCCAAATTCCGCTCGGAGATTGAGTAAACCTTACAATCTTTACACGTATTTCGTACTGGCTATGTTTTCCACAGTATTGTCACAGATGATAGACTACACTGCGTTATATGCATTTCAAAACATGTTAAATCATTTTTTTAAAACGATCCAGAAATTACAAAATCTTTACCGACCAGGGGATTGAACCCACGGTTCCCACATTTCGGCTATAAGGGTGCCTTAGCCAACTAGACTTGGGAAACGCCCAAGTCGTTGTTAGACGAGAAAACGAGTCATGTGTTGAGTACCCGGGAACATTTGCATTTAAGTTTGATAGTTAGATTGGTATAAATAATAGGGTGTTTAAGTTTAGTTGGTATAAGGGCGCGTCAATTGTTAGGCCATAATTCGCCATTCTAGCCTATGATAGACTAGGGAGGCCTAAGGTAGGGGGAGAAAAAGAATGTTACGGGGTACTCATCATATGGCTCACTCACTCGTTTAACAACGGCTTTGGCGTTTCTAGTACATTAAACCACAACACTTTGCGCGAAACCTAACCCCTACAAGTTCCTCCTATGTGAATCAGTTTGCATAATTAAGTAAAATAGACGTAAAAGTAATTAAGTAAGTAAGTAAGCGAGTCAGTTTGTAAGTAAGTAAGGAAGTAAAGAAGTATGTAAGTATAAGTGAGATTATTATGAAATCTTTTTGGTAGACAGGAATAAAGAAAGAAAGAACGGAAGAAAGAAAGAAAGATCAAAAGGATGAAAGAAAGAAAGAAAAAAAAAGAAAAGGAAATAAACAAACAAACAAACAAATAAACAAACAAACAAACAAACAAACAATCAACACAAATGGTAAACGCAATTATTGAGTTGTAACTAAAATCCTAATGTAAAGCCAAAGCCAGTATTGTAGCTCCATAAAGTAAAGACGTGAGCTCATACTCATGCTCAATAATATCACGTACTATCTTTTGCAGAGAATTCTTCACAATGGTTTAGTTTGCCAACATATTAGATCAATAATTAAAGTTAAGCATAATCAACTGAACTAGTCAAATGCGAGTTGTGGAAAAGCTATGATCACATATTACCTCTCATTCTCGATAGACGTTTCAAAATTTTGTACTCATCATTTTGTAATAAGCTGTTTATGTGAGCAAACAATAATTTATTCATCCTTTATTCTTCTCTTATTCGTTTTATATTATAGTGGATGGGGGTTGTAAAAGTAAGACACATGACCGAAAAGGGTTAGAAAGGTAATCCCACACATCTATTTTTTTATTAATACATTTTATCACATTTTGCAATAACGATCGCAAGAATTCTTCTACAATTTAAATAAAGGAATAGGACTTACCTACGAACAAAATGTTTTGAAAATATCAGCTGTATTTTCGATTGAGTTTCTTTATTGGATTTAGAAAACCTTCTATGTCAAAAGTCTACAATGTAATCTCACTCCACTTCACGAACACAACACAACCTCAACTAGACATTTCTCCAATGATGTTGTTGCTTTTGGATAAGAAACTGAACTAAATTCAATGTGTAACGCACACTGTTCTGTCACTTTGATTGTATTTCATCACCACGTTGTCCTCCTAATCTCTCCCGAAACGAACGCAGACAGTGTTTATCTCAAGTAATATCGTGGTCAACGATTGAGATTATACGATTCAAACTAAAATGTCAAATAGTACTTCAGAGATTAAATTTTGTTATTGTGCAAATCATGTTTCTAACATTAATGAAATTGCAAGTGATGTGTATAAGTTCTATGTGGTAAGAATGGGATATTAGTAAATTGATTTTTTGCCATCTCATGGAATGATATTGTACATGATATTTCATGTAAAACATGCAAATAATGGACTTGATGGCCATTATTATCTCGTAGGGTTTTCCACTGTGATATTATGCACATCCTAAAACAAGATAGTGATCATGATATCAATTTTGTATTGCAACACTTAGCCCAAGTGGTCAGCGAAGGTCAGAAACCCTCTCAGACGGTCAGATTTCTGGTATGTACATACTCTTAGCCCAACCAATCTTCTTTCTTAGCCCAAGCAAGAAGTAACCTTGGAAGTAATCATGTTGTTTTATTCTGTCACCTTGAAAATCACCCCTGTAGATATAGTACATATAAACCTTAACCCATGAGCCAGATTCCAGTACATTTTAATTTTTTTAAACCTTGGGATAAGCGGAACAAGGGGTAAAGAAATGGTCAGAAGTTTAGAGAGTATTGGACATACGTTTTAGGCAAATTGCTGTTCGCTTGGCCGACTGACACCACAGGTGTCTGAAATTAAAACATATGTCACGAATGTGTAAATATAGGACTCTGCAGTAACACATTTCCAAATTTAGTTTTAAAATAATTTATAAAATATAAATCAGTTTTCACGAATTTTGATTTTGTTAGAAACTCCAAAATTGACTATAAGTTATTTGTGATTTTTTCTGGCTGTTTAAGACAAAATTTTGAAAATCTGTGACCGCAGGGCCGTCCATGTATGCTTTATTGACAACTTTGAAAATTTTCATATACGTCGGATGCATCTTGGCTGAGCGAATAGTTGTTTGCTAACTGCCAAATGTGTCCCATTCCCTCATTAAATACAACCGTTTTGCTACACAATATTTAGAGAGGTTAATTTCCAAGGAATGAGAAGAGAAGACACAAACAAAAAGCCTTGTTAACTCTTGCTGGCTGGTGTTTGGTCGGGGTTAGCAAGGCTTAGAGGGTTAGGTAGTAAGAGTTTTTCACGGGATTTTCACACAGACAACGTTAGAGACAGAGCTTCCAAGTTGTTAGGTTTTGTCAGTCGTTATTTATATAAAAGTAAATCGAAATCTTTAAAAACTGCATATCTATCTCTTATTCACACTATATTAACGTATGGTCTACCAGCGTGGCACCCAACTTCTCATCTAAACATGCATAAACTTGAGGTTATTCAAAACCGTGCAACTAAAGTTTATTTTAAAAAAATGTTTTTTTATTCAGAAAGTGCCTCTGAGCTGAGCGCTTAAACAAATGTGGACTACCACCAACACAAAATTATTGTAAACAAATGATGTTAGATTTTTAAGTAACTTAATCACCGGTGTTACTGACCTTGATCCATTTAAAAGAATAACAATTCAGAAAAGACAGTTTAACCGACATAATACTGGCCTAATTTTAAACCCTCCCCGTGCTAGAACATCTATCTACCAAAATCATTTTTATAACCGTGCTGTTACTTTATGAAATACTATTCCTCTCGAAATCAAAAATGCCCCAAATTATGGTCGGTATACTACATTAGGCCTAACCATATTTTGATACTACAACATTATGTTAATTTATTGACTATTTTATCCTTTGTTTTCAAATAACATTAAGTTATTTTGATTCGTTTTAATGAAGGGAATCAGGCATTCTTGCTATGGGGCTATGCCCTCTCTGATTCTCTTCAATATGTTAAGTGTACTTTGTACCTTGATTTGTTGAAAATAATTAAATAAATAATAAAAAAAGTACATGTACATGGATCGTGGCCCCAATGGTATTAAGTAGGGATATAGTGGGGCCTTGGCATGGATATAGTGGTCCCAACGAAAGAATGCAGATGGCTCGAAATTGTTTTCCCAACATAACAATTTCGTCAATTCTATTCACGCTATATAGCTCAGCGTGGATCTTGCACACGGAGGAACTCTGTGATCTAGCGCAGATAATATTTGTTTGCGTAGGTAAAATATATTTCTCTTTCATACACAAAGGCGACATTCCATTTACCGCGCATTCATCCGACCCCCACCACTACCAAGCATCTGCATTCTTTCGTTGGAGCAAGTATAAGAGCGCGCAAGAAGACCATCCAGTAGGCAGGGACAGACAAGTATCCACTAGATATATGCTATCTATAACAGCTGTTGTAAGGTTAGCTTACAGCAGCTCAGCATTAGTATCTAGTGAACCGTAGGACAGATAACTTAAACAGAGTTTCCATTCGATTCTGCTTGAAAAATAGCAATAACTATAATACATCATTTTATAATGTTTATACCTACAATAATTTGTTAAATTATCTTCGATATAAATTTTCAACTTAAATTTTAAAAAGTTTCCATAAAATTATTTTGTACTTATATGGAAAAGC